>VZTM01021929.1:1089-122629 GCA_013400555.1 Jacana jacana | reverse complement strand
CAGGGGGGCAAAGGCGCCTCCGTCTGGGACACCTTCGTCCACCGTCCGGCCACGCCGTCGGGGTCCGCCCCGTCGGGGCCGGCGGGCGGCGACGTGGCCAGCGACAGCTACAACAACCTCTTCCGCGACACCGAGGCGCTGCGGCGACTAGGGGTCTCCCACTACCGCTTCTCCCTGTCCTGGTCCCGGTTGCTGCCCAATGGCACAGCACCCATCAACCCCGCCGGGCTGGAGCACTACCGCCGGCTGCTGGAACATCTGCGGGAGCTGAGCATCGAGCCTGTCGTCACCCTCTACCACTGGGACCTCCCGCAGGGCTTGCAGGATGCCTTCGGTGGCTGGGCCAGCCCTGTCCTGCCCCAGCTGTTCCGCGACTACGCTGAGCTCTGCTTCCAGCATTTTGGTGGGTTGGTACGCTACTGGTTGACCATGGACAACCCCTACGTGGTGGCCTGGCATGGCTACAGCACGGGGCGACTGCCGCCTGGTGTGCAGGGAGGCCCACGCCTCGGCTACCAGGCAGCCCACCACCTGCTCCAGGTAATGGTGGGTGGCGGGAAGGGCCCCCATGGCTCCTCAGCCACCTCGGGTAGTGCCAAGGGGATGGGTGCAGAAGATGCCCTCAACCTGCCTGGCTGTGGGGAGCCATTCCTTGGTTGGCTGCTGGAGTGGAAACCGAACTGATGTGTGGAGTGCAGGATGCTGCTGAATGTGGGCTGAATGTGTCAAGGCTCATAGGTGGGAGGCAGGAACTTTGTATCATAGAATCATAGAATGGTTAGAATTGGAAGGGACCTTAAAGATCGAGTTCCCACCCCTCTGCCATGGGCAGGAACACCTCCCACTAGAGCAGGTTGCTCAAAGTCCCATCCAGCCTGGTCTTGAACACCTCCAGGGATGGGGCAATCACAACTTCTCTGTATCTGGGGTTACTTCAAGTCAGTGTGAACATGCAGGTTAAAGTGCCGTCTCTGTCCTGCAGAAATAGTCCTGCCCCCAGTGCATGTGATGCCACGCTGGATGGGTGAGTGGATGGATTCAGCTGTGCCAGTCCAGCACCGGCTTACTCAGTTACTGTGGAAATCATATGACTAAAGAGAATTTCATGTATCGGATAAAAAAAACCCCATAAATATCTTACTGAGTTAATGGAGATGGTGGAAGTGGCTGAAATGCCACACAGAGATTTTCTTGACTAGTCTAGTAAGCGGCTTAAGTCCTCTGCTATGCATCATTTTTATGCAGTATACCTGTATGTGGTGTGATTGTAATGCTTTCTGGAAGAAAACCTTGAGGATTCTCAGGGAGAATTAAGCAAAAGTGTGTACAAATCCTTTCAGTGACAGGGGAAAGGATCCTGGCAGTCTAACTGGAATGGTGTGGCTATTAGGGTGTTACCTTAATAAATGTTCACAAACTGCTAATGCCCATCTGCTCCGTGTACACTTGCTGGCAGGAGCTGTATCCTAATGAGTATCATATATGCAGTGTGAACAGTGAGAAAACATCTAACTCACGTCTTCTTCAACTTTTTGCCACTTCCTTGTATTACCCTTGCATTGGTTAGTGCTACAAATAAGTCAAGAGAAAACAGAGGTGGGGAAGGTATGGGTAGAAAACTCTTCATTTAGTACCTTGGGGTGTACTTGGCCGTGTTTCACACCGTGACTGTTCAGTTCACTGAGCTGAGCGAGTCTGATTATGGGTAAAGTTATTCCTATAACTAGATATAACTAACTGTATATAACTATTCCTATAAGGATCAGCCCCAAATTTTGCAGCAAGGCTTCATCACCCACCGATGAGCTTTATGCTTTATGTATAGTCACTGAATAATTGGCGGTGAGTTATTTGCCCTACTTTGCATAGTTGTTCTGAAGGTGGCGGGCTGTGCTCGAGGGGACGGACTGCCAGCTCGGTGCCCAGGGCTCAGGACCTGGGGAGCAGAAGCTCTATTTCTCTGTCTTCCTACAGATCCCATGCAGAAGAATTCATTAAAGCTGCAAATTTGAGCACTCAGGTTGACAGACTTTGGAATCCTTCAACTCCAAGGGTCGTAGGCTCACTGAGATGGAATTTTAATGTTGTCTCTCACTTTATGCTTTTTTCTTTTTTTTTTTAAGTCCCTCCTTTGCTGTGGAAAATGGGCAGTTAATGAGCCAGTTCATATTCAGTGTGGTTCTCCCCTCCGCCTTTTGTTGGATTTGTCACTTCAGACCTGAATTAATACAAGGCCCCGAGAACAGACAAATAAAGATGAACACCTCTTTTGTCCTTGGCTTTTACATAATGCTGTCTGCCTTGACTATTTATATCCCACATCACCAGAGTACCTGTGTCTCTCATAATCTCAAATGTGTGCTTGTTCTCGTAAAAGCCCTAGGGAGAAGGAAGGTGCTTTTCTAGTTAATAAATGGGAAACAAGGCACAGACTTTCATACACCAATTAAAAAGTATAATTAAGCCCAGAAAGTCTACCAATACTTGGTTTGGTGACAGAAGCTCAGAATTAGTCACTAGGGTGACTGTCATTCAGGGTTTTCACAATTAGTGGACGTTTCTTTTTATACAACAATGTAAGGCAACAAGGTGTCATTTTTTCCACATTTCATTAATAAGGAACTGAAACACAGATGCAATTAGGACTTAAAATGACCACTGATAGTGCCATTTTCCTGGTGTGTGATCTTTTTTAGAACACTGGTCAGTGATACTATACTTCCAGCTCTTCTACAAGTCCAGCTCCCAAAATCTCAAATCAGCCACAGAGGGATGTGCAGTTTATGCAGAAAAGCTCCCATCCCTGACTCATCAGGAGCCTTCAGTAGAGGCAGAGATAGAGCCCAACTCTTCAGGACAGAGAAGTGAACAGCTTTAACACTGAAATCCTCCCTTTCCTTCTTACATCTCTGTAGCTTATCAATACTAGACCTATCGACTTCTGCAAGCAATGAAGTAGGAAGCTACAATGACTATGCAGCCTGATAACCATAGAAAAAAGTGTATGCAGTCATGTAATGAAAGATTAAGTTGTACCGCATGTGGTAAGAAGTGAATTCCATTTCCACATGCAAATTAAATTTTTCTCTTGGATAATTCCTGAATGATTGACTTTGCCACTTGAATCATGTTTTTTTAATGTGTGCCTGTGAGTTGCATATAATTTTGTAGGTGAGTTTGGTCAGTTGTTCTCAGGAGCCTTGATTTAGATCAGAAGGCTGTACAGTAGTACCGCTTCATCATGTAACCTGATGGATGTGTGCAGCACCAGACAGTGCTGCCAGGAGATACAGTCCTCATCATAGCCCACCAGAAATGATGTGGTAGTATCATCCCACCCAAAAACCCCCCTTTCAGCTGCCTAACCTTTCGCTGCTTACATTGCCCAAAAGGTCTGGCTGCAGGTTTCTAATCCTTTTTCCTTCTCTATGGTATTCTTGTTGCCTAAGGGAAATTGAGCTTGCAGATCGTGTTTGGTTTTTAAAAGATAAAATGTGTTGTCATTAATGTTTGATTCATAGCAAATAAGCAGACTAACTCTTAATATGTGTGTTTTCTGATTGGTTTTTCTTATTTACAAAATGCAGTTTTAAGCATCATCTTTCAGTATTTGTTCAAACCAAAGATCCTCATAAGTGGACAGCTTAATAGCTACTGAAAGCTGATGTCTGCTAATTTATTTTACTGGATGCTAATTACATTAAAAGACTAAATAATTTCCTTTTAAGTTCTTTAAAATTCAACAGTTATGCATTTGGATTTTGGTCTCTGTCTTTCTGAGTGAGTTATTTACTATCTGAATAGATAATCAAATATGAGTTTGATTCAATTCGAACTGTTCAGTTCAGGGCTGGTGAAGGCAGGGCAATGAAGTTTGATCTGAATAATAATGTTTAAATTTAGCTTGAATGGATTTCATCCTATTGTATTGAATTTTTAAATTACCTTTCATTTTTCTGAACTTCCACAAGTGAGTCATAACAGATGCTAAATGCACAGAGAACGATTTTCTATACAGCACACATAAGAATAGTGTAAAAAAACCCAACCATCTTGTAAGGAAAAGCATTTTATGGATGCATCCTTGGTTTGTTATTGAGGGATGTTGATCAGTATTCGGTGAAGACGTTGCCCTTTTATAGTATTTCCACTGACACTTGTCGCTTTTGATATATCTAAGCCCTTCAAATATAGTAAGAAATGGAGGATGCCGTATGTGTTTATTCACAAAATAAATTGAATGGAGCACGTGTAGTTCATAAAAGTTGGCATTCTCTCGAGTCAAGAGCCAGAAAATGTAATGCCAGCAATCTGTCATGTATATGAGGCATCTCTTTCTCCAGATAGCAGTAGAGAGGGGTCATTGTATTATGTTCTGGTTCTTGCAAATGCATTTTTTCATTACTGGGTCACATTGTCTGAGCTGAGCATACTTGGGTTTACTCAATATAAACAGCATTTGCAGAAACAGAAGAACATGTTGTTTCCCCAAAGAAATGAGTGGAATTGCTGCCTGGAAACCAGTCACGTAGCAACAGACTGATTTCCCTTCCAAAACTTTCCAAAACAAAAGGTAAGTACTCTTTTGTTGACCTTCAGTACTAAACCTAATAAAGTATCAGTAGTTGCAGCAGAGGAGAGCAGCCTTTTCTCAGTGGATGTTGCTTCCTTCAAATTTCAGACAGCTTTCAAATGTTCACTCAGTGCAAATGGAGTGATTTTGGATTTTCCTGAAAATAACACGCCTCATTGTAGTTGTGAAGACAGACAGAATTTTTAGAAATAAGAAGGCATAATTCTAAGTGATAGTATTTTTTTTTTCCTAGTCTCGATTTTATAAGACTTAGTTCAAAGATGAACGAAGAAGAAATGCTTGTTTCTGGTTTTGAGTATCAGATGGGTAGTATATATTTGTAAAGAAATTATTGCAGTAGTGATTATTCTAATCATTAATCATTTGAATCAGGTATCTTTCAAATATCAGAGATAACAACAAAGTGCAGTCAAACCCCAGAGCAAATTGAGATCTGATGCTGCAGTTTTCTATGCCAGTAGCTATGAACGGTTATATTGATTTATAAGTTATATTAACAGCCATAGTGTACCTTTCTCAAGCTTTAGTCATCAAAACCCCCCCCAAACAAATAAACAAAATACTGAGTCGCTTTTCAAAACCTGATCAAGAGGAGTTTGGATGCTCATTTTAATAAAATCAGCTCCAAAGATGGAATATGTAACTTTCCCCTTGCAATTTCTACCTGATCACATACACATTTGAAAAATTGAACGTTTTCAAATGTTCCACTGTAACAACAAAGAAAAAAGTATATTATCTTTACAGGGTACTTTGATTTTTAATTATAGAACTATCATGACTATGTGGAGAATAAGGTGTTATAATGAAAAAGTAAGAATGGGCCTTCCACAAGTGTAGAACTTGAAAAGTTTTTTAGAGATGATAGGAAATCTTACTAAAACTCGACAGGCAGGACCTGGGAAGGCTATGCTGGTGACCGAAGTTGGATGGAAGCAGGATTTTTGTGTTCTTTGTGTGGAAGAGCATCAAGTCAAGCCCGTAAATATGTTGAGTCCCACCTAACTTCTCTGCTGTTCATTATGAGGAAAAGAATTTGTTGGGGGTCCCTGTTCTTTATGAGAATTTTAATGCCTAGTAGTTGTGGGTTTTATTGCTGTGAATCTGTATTTAATTTTATAGGTGGACCCAAATCTGTGTTTTCTTATCTCATTTTAATTGCCAAGTGCCTGATTTTTAATTGTTGCAGTAGCTGTTGCTACTTAGGTAATTAGGTGAGATTTCTGAGATTTTAGGCGTAGTTAGGTGAGATTTCTGGTTCCTATCCAAAGTAGTCTAGTATGCTTCCTTTCTAAATAGCATGATTTTCGTTTAAGATTAAAGTTTTTATTTACATGTTGGGCAGGGCTCTGCCCAGCGCCAAAAAGATAATGACTCCTGATTAACAGCAGTTAGATTTAGATAGGGGCAACAATAATTTGGTGTCTCATAAAGTCCACTTGATAGATGAGTGTAAAGCTTTCTGCTCTTTAATACTCTTTCATTTCACATTCTTAAAACCTAAAAAAAATATGAGATATTCTATGTTCTTCCTCATAAACCTCTTTCCTCAAGCTGAAGAGAACCTGTATTTGTTACAGTTTCAGGGGATCTGAAGTGAAATGTGTGCAAAGACTTGTGTTATCTCTGTATGACAAAGTTTTCCAGTTTCCATTTCATCTTGCTTTTATGGAAGGTTTCCAGTACTATACTATGGTAATTGATGGGCATAATACCTACCTATGCTTAAGTATATTGTTGAGACATAGAAAATAAAGCCTAGCTTCATTTTTTGCAGTGAAATGTATATTTTAATTTGAGATAGTTCACCATTTTTTGCCCCTTTCCCTTTTCACTGATGGCAAGAAGATCTTAGAGCTTTTTCCATGACAGGTCAAGTAGACAGCAGCCATGTATTCTCTATTGCTATTCCCTATGCTCTATTCAGCAACCATCAGTGAAAGTGCAGAGACAGTCTGTTCTGTTGAAGGAGTCATCTTCTGTGAGGAAGAAATGCTGCATGACATAAGTGAGAGTTGCTTCACTCGTCACTTGCCCACCTTGTAAAAGATCAAATTCCGATCTCTCTTGCTTTGGTGGAAATTAAATCAGAATGGGACTCCAGCAGTCTCTTGGGGTTCCTCATATTTATTAACTCCTTTGAGTAACAGCATTTTGTTCCCAGTGTGCTTGGAAACAGAAGACTTTTTCCCCCCCTATATTTCAGTATTTCTTGAACTAGACAGTGGCAGTGAATATGTCTAGACAGCTGGTAGTGCTGTTGGCAAGCAGTGACCATTAGGACAGTGCAGAGCATGGACATTTGGAGGTGTCTCATTTTAACTAGTTTTGGTGACTACGGTGGATGTCCTCCTTCTTACTCTGGAAGGCACAGGAAAGAGCAAACACCTGGATGTAGATGCCTTTGTAGTTTGGTTAGCTCCAGTTTGCGATCTCTTGTGGTTTACAGTTTGTAGTTGGCAGGGTTTGAGGGCTGTTTGCTAATCCTCACAGCTGAGCATGTGAGTTGCGTGTTTGGTTGTTCCTGATGAACAGTTAAACTGCTGAACTTAATCTGAAGGTGCAAAGCTGATCTTGGCAAAGTTTTAAAGAAGCCAAGCAATCAAGGACTCCGCTTGTAGAGACTTGTGAAAAAATGCAGACAAGGAGATTTTCTTCTTCCTTTCCGTGATGGTAAAAATAAAGAAGAAATGATGAAGAAGTGCTTCTGAAGAAGTAGGGGAAGTGATCCCCATATGCAATTATGACAGGTTGTAGAAATTATACGATGTTGTTTATTTTAAGTGCTAAGGGAAACCTACACATCCCTGCCAAAGTTTATAGAAGAGTGTCTCAGGTAACTGTGAAAGCTGGTTTTAGATAAAATCTGAGTACATAGTGGACCAGAAGAAGTTTATAGAAGACATCTTGGGATGTTTAGGAAATACATGAAAGAAGAGTCTGGCTTCTGAAAGAAGACCTGAATTATAGCACTTGAGAGAAAATGTGCCAGCAGAAAGAGAGGTGGGTTGTCAAGAAGGAAGAGTAATTAACTAAGCACAAGAGGAGAAAGATATTTGCCATTGCAAGGGACTGGAGCCTCCAGTAAAATGGGTTGGGTAAGAGGAAAAAGAAACCAAGGAAGAAGAAGAATTAGATTCACACCAGTGCTTTCTGTAAATGCTTCTGGGTGTAAATATCAATGACAGGAAGAAAATTTAAAGGACAGTGTGCCCACACGCACACAGAAGGGATAAAAGTTCAATATCAATAAAATCAGATTGTCTATTAGCAGTCATCGAATGCTCTCATTGGAGGAATGAGTTTCTGGCATGGCCTCTCAGGATTAATGGTAGGAACAAAAATATGACTTTAAGAGAACAGGTTGAGAAAAGAGACTTTAGATGCATTCGGTGACAGTAGAGTTAACAGTACTTGTAAACCTGTGTTCTTTCTCTTTGCTTGCAAATTCGTAGCAGAATGATACATGTCAAGCTTTGAAGTCTGAGAATGTAGTTCAGTGGGAAAAACAACAAAAAAAGAAGAAATAAAAGAAGAAATGCAAGCTGTATTACCAATAAGCAGTTTGTTGAGAATATTAGCGATACTAGCTCTTGGCTTCTTGTGACAGCTTCCACACTACTCTGAGAGCACAAAAACACTCGTAAGAACCCTGGCCTGATAAGTTTGTAGTATATCTCTCTGGAGATTTGACGGGGGGGTCCTTCTAGATGCACACTGGAGTAAGACAAAGCAATTTAAGAACCTCTGGATTTGGCCAAAGTGAAGCACATTTGTGTTGCTCCATTTTTTAAATATGTTTAGTCTGAGGAAAGATAGCATTCTGTGTTACAGGAAACTGCAAGAGTTCAAAGTTTAGTTTTGTTTTGATTCTGAAAAAAACCCCCATGCTCTAAGTTCTCCAAATTACTGAACCTGCTACGGGACTAGTTTACAACAGCTGGTATAGGAACAGAGGAACTGGGACCCTGGGTGGTCCCAGTGCCGTGGGGCAACTGGGGCTCTGTGACTTCTGCATGATGGGAAGCGCAAGGTCTTTTGCACAACTCATGATCCAGCCAGCCTGGGATGCTGAAAAGCTGGGGAATCCTGTGAGACACCCTGTGGCATGATCTTCATCTGGAGGCCAAGCTGACAGGGAGCACATTTCCAGTGACTGTCACTTCGGTCTGCACATGACATGATAATTTTGATACTAGCACTTCAGGTCTCATGATAACAGTTAAGCTTTGACTTCTGTTTTAGTCATCATAGCACACCTCTAAACACAGCTGAATGGTTTAAAGTTGGCCAGGAGTGATTATACTGTGGAAACATGCTGTTATTCTTTAAGTCCAAAAGTCAACCTAGGAATCCTTTTGTAGGTTAATCAGTTTAATGCCCTTACCAAAGGCTAGAAAATATTGGCACCACTGGGATTATGTTTTATAAGCTATGAGCTTTACAGTTGGGAAGACAGTAGCATCTGGTTGTTTTGATCCTGCTTCTAGAAAAGACATCAAATGGTCAGGCTGGGAGCAGGGACAGGCTTGTGGCTGTTGGTCACACATTCTGGTAAAAGTTCACTGTAATTTTCCAATGCCTTTTCTCGGTCAGCTTTTTTCTTGTTCTTTTGAATATGTAGTAGCTCTGCTGGATCAGTTGATTTTCAAAGCAGAGGGCAAAGTTTACTCAATTTGTTTATTTAACTTTCAACATTTTAAGGAATAAACTCATTTTTTGCTGCAGGCATGGAGCTGTTCAACATAGTTATTAATTAATTATTCTAATTGTAGTTCCTTAAATTAAATATATATATGGAAATGGTAGAAGTATCCAGCATTTATTTTATTCTGAGAAAGGAGGTTGGGAATATTTTGTATTGTCAGGCAGAGTGATTAGTTTTGGTTTGTATTTTCTAAGGAACAACATTTTGCTTCAAAATCGATTCAGTAAAGCTGACTGACCTCAGCTTTGAAATGAAAGTTCAGCTGGTTCCTGACTGTACAGGCATGGCATTTTTATTGTAATACATTATTTCATTCTTCTTTTCTTTTCCTGTAATAGTCTAATGTTAACCTGCGTACAAGCAGCGTTTGCAGAAAGACAGGCCACCACAGCAGAATGACTATCATCAGTTACATATTCCATCAGGAGGCAAAACCCAGGCTAGGAAGAGTTGTAACAAAACATGGGGTAATAGGAAAGAGGAGTATTAGGAAAACAGACAAAGCATGAGAAGCTGGTGAGATATGGGCATAACTGGTTGTGAACAGGAATGCAGGAGCTGGGTTTATGAGACAATAATACATTTTTGTGTGTATATCTGGCATTGAAACTTGATGTAAGAAGAGATGGCCTTGAGTCCCCCAAAGATGACTTGTTGTCTGGTTCATTTTTATTTACAAATGTTGTATGTTAGGTGTGGATGCCCCATCCTTGGAAGTGTTTAAGGCCAAGCTGGATGGGGCTTTGAGCAACCTGGTCCAGTGGGAGGTGTCCCTGCCCATGGCATGGGGGTCAGAACTTGATGATCTTTAAGGTCCCTTCCAACTCTAACCATTCTATGATTCTGTGACTTTTTTTTTTAGGAAGCTGACTGGTGATTTAATGAAATTGCAAACTGTGCCTCACAGTGATGGAGGCTAATTCCAAGAGTATGTCTTAGCTTATCGTTTCCACTTGCTGTCCCCACATTACCACCAGCACTGGGAACTGATGACACAGTGGGCAGCCTGCAAAAGAAACGAGGGATGCTACATTAAGGCTGGGTTTCTCAAAGGAGCTTAAGGAAAATAAGTGAGAAATTAATTTTCCTTAAGCTTTTCTAAGAATCCTGTAACTTTCAAGCCGCTGAGTTAATTAGCTCGTTGAACAGATGTATTCCTCTTAATTTGAAGAAAAAGTGTGTTCCTAAGTTCAAGTAGCACCTCTGTCGTGTGAAGTGTCAGACCTTGGAAATGCACTGAGGGAGTTCTGGAACTCAGTTTGTCATCCTACTTCCCTTCCCAGTCATGAACGTGCCTCTTGTTTTGAATGAGAAGGGAATATTGGGGTATACCAATCAGGGCAATGAACTAGCCCTCTTTTTCTTCTTCATAGTCAGTTGTGATTACTACCACCTTGTTGTATCACAGAATTAAAATATTTGAGTGAGGAACTTCACTTTCCCATAAAAAGTTGAGAACTAGGGGAAATAGAAATCAGTCATTTCATTTTTACTTTGCCATGAAAATTCTTGGTTTTCCATTTAGATGTGATATCGAAAAATTTCATTTTGATACAGTGAGTCAGTCAGTCATTTCACACTCTGCCTGCTATATTCTTTCATTGGATGAATGCCCACTGCTTCAAATTGGGTCAGTTTACCCTTGTGAAATTGCTGTATAACATGCTGCAATATGACTGACTTCTTGAAGCTGCAGATTGATGCCTTTTATTCTTTTATGAAAGAAATAAAACAGCCTGAGAGCTGCCAGGACAGAATTCTTGCACTGTAGTGGTTACTCTGTGCCTTATATTTGTAGCTGGGCAGCTTGTGCCACTTTTGTGAGAAACTGAAATGATTCAGTCATTTATCTTGTTCCTCTTTCCTATTTTTGGTAAAAAGAAAAGTGGTACTTGAAGGTAGTTGCTTAAAAGGGGAAAAAATTCTAATAAAAGCAGCATCAAATTGGCACAGTCATTCTGAATCTGGATATTAGAACTAGCAAACTGTACACAGCAGCTTAGAAATAGCATTTTTCCATAGCCCAGCTTAGAGTAATGAATAGAGTCCCCTGCAAAATTGGTTGGTGGTGAAATTATTATAGATACAGCATTTTGACCATGTAAGCCATGAAAGGCAAGAACCCATAAGTACACCAGTCAGATACCACTTTAACCAAGCTGGACTCTTTCAAGAGGAATGTTTGCTGTGCAACTGGTAATTTAGAATAGGTTTCTAGAAACCAGAGGGGATGAGCATAGGTACAGATGAGATACTGTGGGATCTGCTTCTGGAGGCTTTGGACTGGTGATCAGGAAGGAATTTATACTGTCAAGGAACAGTGATGTTTCTTGTGCCTCTTTTTTCCCCTCTCACTGTGGCCAGGTTCACTGTGGAAAGTGGCCAGGTTCCCATGATCATTTAGGCATTTTACCTAAATAATTTGCCTTCTGTTGCAGGACGTTAGGATTCTGATAATAAATTTCATTCTTTCCAGTTTTATTCCTGTGGCCCATTGTGATGGCTTTTCTTGTGTTAAAGGTCTTGGGATTTGTTTTGTGGCTCGTAATGCCATGAACATGGGAAAAGGGGGACATGTAGTGGATATTATTGTGTAGTGTTTGGGGCTGAAATCTTGCTGCACTATTGCAGGCAACTCAACTTGATGATCTGTGTATCTCCCATTTTTTGCTGAGGGATTGTTCATTTTGTGAGAGTGCTTCTAGGGGAATTTTTTTAGCAATGAAGTGAGTATGGAAGAATGATCTGCAAAGAGAGACAGGAATTAGAAAGGGTCAAACATACATTGCAGCAGCATGTGTCCAGTTCTGGGCACCTCAGCACAAGAGAGATCTCAAGGTGCTGGAGCGAGTGCAGAGGAGGGCAACGAGACTGGTGAAAGGCCTGGGGCATAAATCTTATGAGCAACAACTGAGGGAGCTGGGACTATTTAGTTTGCGGAAGAGGAGGCTGAGGGGAGACCTCATCACTCTCTACAACTGCTTGAAAGGGCATTGTAGAGAGGTTGATGCTGGTCTCTTCTCACAGGCAACTAGCAGGCTTCAAGCTGCAACAGGGTAGGTTTAGGCTGGACATTAGGAAAAAATTCTTCACAGAAAGAGTGTTCAGTCACTGGAATGGGCTACCCGGGGAGATGGTGACTAACTGTGTTTAATAGAAGATTAGATGTAGTGTTGAGGGACATGGTGTAGGGGAGAACTTTGTAGAGTAGGGCTGATGGTTGGACTCGATGATCCCGAGGGTCTCTTCCAACCAAAATGATTCTATGATTCTATGTTCCCAGTGTGGGAAAGGACCTGGAGAGTCTAGAAAGAGAGTTGTGGGCACTAGCATTTCATATTCATAAGGAATGCTAGACCTAAGACCACACAGAAATGCCTGACTGAGCGACTTAAGTGTCTAGGGGAAAAGGTTATACTGGGAGATATACAGAGACAAGGGAGTCAATTAGTATGTTGAATCCGTACTGTAGCTTACCAAAATAAACTGTTAACTGTCAGAGAATGTACATTGACATTGGATATAAGATAGAAACAGTAGCAATGACAACTGCCCAGAAAGCTGCCAGGCAAACTCAGCTGTTTTGTTGCATCACTGGTTGTGTAATAAAACAATTCCAGATTTTTGAGGGGCTGGTGCAAGCAGCATAAGTTATTTCTCTGAAGAGCATTATTCTGGAACTGCTTCAACAGATATGAGATGGGTTGGACAGTCTGACCCATTGCCGCGTTCTTATATTCTACTATTACTCTACAAGTGTAATAAAATGTTACTTTCTCAGTCCACACATTATGTTTCTAGTAAGATTAATTATCAACTCCGCCACTGCATAATTCACTATAGTTTTGTGCAATAACTGTGCATAGGTTTGGCAAGCTCTAGCTCAAAGCCTCAGTTTTGTATTTCAAAATCTATAAAGGCTAGAGTATGTCCAGAAGGCACATAAGCTGTAGGTGTCATTCTGGAGTGTGTCCAATGAAACCACTGTGGTTCTGTGCTGGTGGGATGACACTGCCAATGTCAATGCTGAAAACCAATGTAGATTATTGGAACTGTAGCATAATGTGGTGGTTTGGATACAGATAAATCCTTTTTGATAGCCAATAGCATCCTGGCATGTATGAAAAATAATGTGGTTGGTAAGACTAGGGAAGTGATCGTCCTCCAGTACTCAGTACTGGTGAGGACCCACCTCAAATACTGTGTTCAATTTTGGGCTCCTCACTGCAGGAGGGATATTAAAATGCTAAAGCATGTCCAGAGAAGGGCAATGAGCAGTGAGGTGAGCGGCCTGTAGAGCAAGTCTTCTGAGAAGTGTCTGAGGGAACAGGGCTTTTTTTTAGGCAATTGCGAATGTTTAGCCTGTGGAAAAGATGGCTCAGGGGAGACTGTATTGCTCTCTACAACTACCTGAAAGGAAGTTGTAGCAAGGTGGGTTGACAGTCTCTCCTCCCAAGTAACAGATGATAGGACAAGAGGAAATGGCCTCAAGTTGCACCAGGGGAGGTTAAGATTGGATATTGGGAAAAATTTCTTCACTGAAAGAGTTGTAAGCATTGGAACAGGCTGCCCAGGGAAGTGGTTGAGATGCCATCCCTGGAGGTATTGAAAAGATGGGTTGATGTGGTGCTGAGGGACACTGTTTAGTGGTAACTTGGCAGTGCTAGGTTTATGGCTGGATTTGATGATCTTAAAGGTCTCTTCCAGCCAAAAGAATAACACAATTCTACAATTCTTTTCTAGCTAAAAATATTATCTTTGTTTTGCTGACTGTCAAACGGATGACTTAACTGAATAGCAGTCTGTGCAAGATGCAAGTAATTTTTTTATCAGTTTATCTCCTCCAGATTGAGAACAAAGGAGAGCACACAAGGAAAAACAATATGCCTAGTCAAGGATGGACACCGCCAATACAGAAATGGTCTGGTTTAGTGTCAGTAGGCCACCAGCTCTCAAGCTTCCCTTCATGGGGCTAATAAGAGAGTTGGATGGGGATTAGAACCTGCAGAGTTCCCATATTCATCTTTGTGTATAGCATGAAAATAAGTTGTTGATATTGGCACTGAGCAAAACTGGAACAGTCTTCAGCCTGCAAAGATTATCAATAGCAAATTATATTTATCCAACAGCTGAAAAACCAATGTTAAACTACTCTGGCTTCATGTCCACCCTGAGTTACAGCTGTCAGCAGTAGGGCATTTTGCTATTTTGAGTGAGGCTGTAGCATGGAAAATTGCTCCTGCCCCACAGTTTAGTAGCATCATTGGGTTTTCTTCCAGCCAGTGTTTGCATCAGCTCTGAGACACAGTTTGGCATCTGCTTGGCCTTTCAATGATTGGCTTTTCAATAACCATTATAAAATGTGGCGTAGTGTAAAGATATTTCTCTTGAAGCAGTTTGGCAGCATTCCGTGATCCCAGAGGGAAGAGCAGCTTGTTCTCCAGCTCTGAGCCAACTGTCCACTGAGCTGACCATGGGTGTAGCTGCATGTACTTTGGCTCTGCACCACAACTAGGAAGTGAAGACTGAGCTGCCTTTGGTGACCTACAAGCCTTTGGCATATTGCTGCATAATTTGAAGTGGTGGACCAGGAGCTCAAGAGTCATACCACAGTGCTGTATCAGGGCTGGTGGTGTCTGGATGAAGATGAAGGAACACAATGCATCTCAGGCTTCTTTGCAGTAGAGCCCTCTCCTTGTAGGTTGTATAAGTAAACACAGCAATCACACTTGAACTAATTTTAGACATGTTCATCAGAGACATCTACATTTGAGTTCGCCCTCCTAGGGTCCTTTTACAAGTATTGTAGAGAAGTGAGCATGGTGTCTCTCATCCTATAACCAAAAAGAAAAATAATAATTGTTCCATTTCTGTCTGTGGGGTATAAACAAAACCTGTGGTGAAAAATTCAAAGCCAGACATTTGTAGACAGTCTTTTACACTTCATCAAATGAGGATGGGAAGAGGTGGGGTGGATGGCAAGGGAACTGAGTACTGAAGGGCTAGCTCAAAAACTGGCTTGAGATACTTCCTCTTTCGCTGACTTCTTGGATGGTGGACTGTGACATACAATCTGGATCACATGCAAATTCTGCCTGAGTCTCATCTATTTCAGGCATGTGATATCTGTGGGGAAATGCTGTGTCTGATGCTCTCCCCTGGTTTTCCTGAGCGAGGAGCTGAATCTTCTGGCAGTGTAGAAGCTGGTACATCAGCACAGTCCGCCCTGCAAGGGGGACCCAACTGATAGCTTTTTGTGGTAGGTGATTATCTAGAAAAATAAAATAGGATAAACCTATTCCATTTGTATTTTCAGTAGGGCACTTGAAGTGGTGCCACATAGAGAATTACTGCTTAAATTCAGGAGGAAGGGAATTTTCAGCAGTAGCTACTCAGTTGCACTCGGAGTAGAAGCATCGGGCTCAAGGGCGGTTCCTAAGTGAACTTTTTAATGTATTTTAACTCACATGCTTTGTCACAGGTTAGGATTGCACAAACTAGAGCATGAGCTAAGCTTGTGGAAACATTGCCAATGCGAAGGATAATCAGGATAATAAGCAGATGAACAGAAAGACTCATAATTTTTTTTCCGTAAGATGAGAACTTGCTGATCACAGCATGACCCCTCAGATGCCAATACAATCCAGCTGTGACAAAGGCACATTTGTTTCTAATCTGTATCAGGTGATGTTTCCAGCAGAGATGAGGAATTACCTTACTAGAACACGGTTTATTTACCCGAGCAAGAACTCTGGGAGAGGATATGCTTGCTGTCTATAAATAGATCAATGGTAGAAACAAGTGAAGGAAAATAACTGTCAAAGTCCAGGGAGAGTTTTGGTGCAAGAACAGAAGTGTTCAAACTGAAAGTGAATAAATTTAACCTGAAGATTAAAGAAAAAAAAAATAAAGAAGAAGGAAACCATTTGTGGAGTATGATTCTGCCATAGTCTTCCACAGAAAATAGTCTGAACAAAATACCTAGCCAATGTTAAAGTGAATCTGGATCAAGTTATAAATAGGGTTGTGTCATATATATGCCCATAGCTGCAGGGAACTGAACCTCATGCCCTCGAGGCGCTTCTTAATTTTATAATCCATTTTTCCTAATCCCTGGCAGACTGCAGGCACAAGATCATAATGCCTTTCCAGTAAAGTATTTTTTGTATTTCTGTGAAAAATTTCTGAGGTCCAAACTGTTCTTACACAGTAACATGACTCATCACAGCCTGATGGAATATTGTATTATTTAAGAAAGCATTTCCGGTGCCTTGCTCAGAATGTTTTATACTTTTATGTGAAATTCGTTGTTGGGTTCACAGGGAAAACATAGCAGTTGATTAGTCATCATCCTGGGAGATTGGCAATTAGCAGGACTAACTCCTGCTCTACAATAGATCCGGCTTGTGGGAGGACTCTACTTTCACTCCCGCCTTTTTCTCCTGCAGCACAGTCATCCCTGAAAGGAGGGATTATGGAGGCAGCACTCTCAGAGTAGCAATAAACTTCTCTTTATATATATCTATTAAGTGTATTTAATTAAACTGTGCTAAACTCTATACATTAAATTGGAAAGGACCAATTGAAGACTAAAAGGTGTGGTTCATCTCACTTAACTTTAGATGTTTGAGTTGCACACACTTACAGCTGAACTAGTTAGTTTATGCTCCCTGTGTGCTCAGTGAAGAGACTTTTAAAGCATGATAATTCTAACCTATTTTACCCATCTACATTATGGTGAGAGAAATTACAATCTAGAATTTCCTGTTTCTCTCCATGGAATATAAAAGAAACCTGGAGCAAACAGTTCAGTCCTTTTTACACAGTGGGTCATGAACTTCAGGAATTTATTGCCCTGGCACATTCTGGAGGCAGGGTGTACCAGCAGTCTCAAGAAGGGAATAAGCAGATAGGTGAACAGTGAGTTCATAAGCAGATACTAAACAAAATAGGCAGGAATGTACCCCCTAATATCTTCAGCAGAACAGTGTGGATGTCTGGGAAGTAGGAGGCTAGATCTCATAAACTGACTGGGCTTATTTGCGCTCTGAAATAGCACCATGTCCTGTTATTGCTGTCAGAGAATATGTTGTGCTGTGCTGGATGGGCTGTTGATCTGATCCAGCAGAGCATCCCAGCTCTTATCTTCTGTCCCTGTATTACCAAATGTGCCCAATGGCTCATTTGGTAATACACATCTGATTCGTATAACGCTCTTGACTATAAGTCATATCCTAATACTCTTGAATTATTTTATGTTTCAAAATAGGTACATAAGATCCCCACTCTTTCTTGAGCATTTTTTTTCAACCTCTCTGCTTTCTTGCATCTTGCTAGCATAAGGAAAAGTGGGTTTTGATTGCTGTAGGTAGAGCCTTACTTTTTTCCAAGTTCTGATTTCTACAGAGATTTTCCCTTTTTCCCAATAAGACAGTAGGAACTTGTGTATGTGTCTCGTGCGGAGTATTGTGACTCTTCTATTAGAGTTCATATAAGCTTCCAGTGAAAAAGTCGAGTTAATGTGAGGCAATATTTTCTACTTCCTTCTCTTTCCTCTTCCCTCACTGCCTTCCTCCCTTAATCTCAGCAAAACACCTGGCTCTTCAAGCCCTTCACACCCTGATTCAGGCCCATTTTTTCATTGTTTTTTTCATTGGTGTTTGGGCAACTAGTTAATTATTGAACAGCCAACTGCTCTGCTTCCTGTAGCAACATTGATCGAACCATGATTCCATGTAAGCCATGTAATATGTGAATTTCTTAATATCTAAAGTATTATCCTGATTTAATGTATCTGGTCTTAAATCCATTTTTTCAAATGGATTTAAGTATGTCCTTTGTACTACATGCTTGTTGGAGGTTGTGTTGGCATAGCTGTGGCTAATGAAAACCTTTTTTTCTAGGACAGAATGGCTGGTTGGTTCTCTCACTACCTTATGCACCGTATGGGATCTCTCAAAAAGAAAGGTTGTTTTCCTGTTTGATTTTGTTAAAAAATATAAAGCTTTTTATGCTTTTGTTGCATTAGGATGTTTAAGGGTGCATCTACAATAGCATTACAGTACAAATCAGGAGTGAGTGTGCAGTGTGTATCTCCTATTTGCCTCCACTTGCTGTACTATGCTTTATAGCCTGAAGTGGTTTTGGAGTACCCAGCTGGATTGGTTTTGGATGAAGGGAACATGGAAACTGCTCTGCAGCAGCACACCTAGTGTAATCCAACTGCTAAGCGACTTCTGGTCCATGGGTTATTGTAGATACTGGGTCCTCAGTTCTGCTTTTTGCTGAAGTAGATGTAGGCACTATGGCTGGAAATCAACCAGCTACATATTATAATTATATTAGGCATAAGGGTACACTTAATCTCTTTTTCCATCTAACAAGCCCAGAATATATGAAAGCCATCTGGCTGCTTACCTGATCTTGTACTGGTCTAAAAAATCAAGACTGTATTTTGAAATAAAAAACAGTCAGTGGATTTTCAGCTCTTCCTGTCCTCCTGTATTTAAGCCTGAGATGTCTCTTACTGGTCTGTTGCTTAGGAGTGGGGCTGCAACAAATACTGAGCTAGTTTACAAAAGCCTCTGTGGCTCTGGAAGTATTTGATGGATGTCTCCATGGAAAACTGTTGGAAGTTTTTGCTATACCTGTATAGCTCTTTGGTCAATTACTTTGAAATGAGGTATTTCTCCAAACTCTTTAGTTTGAACTGCCCTCCTTTAAAACAGGCAATATTTAAATGGTGGGCATCTGTCTCAATGTTAGATGTTGATGTAATTACCATAATTGTACGTGGCCTCCTGACAACTGCTAGTGTACCTACCCTTCTGTAAGTAACTGTGAAGCAGAGCAGTGTTACTTACTGGCATATATACAGCTGGATAAGGGAGGATGACATGGTGCCATATATGAACTTGCATTTCTGTTGTTCTAGTACATTTTGATCTTAAAACTGGAATTTCTCCCAGAATAAGTTTTCTTTAAATTATTGAAAACATTATTGTACTTTGATATTGGTTATTTACATATTACAGTGTACTGGCAGAATTTCCAAATATATGATTATACAGAAACAAATGCTAATCCCAGACAAATTGCTTAAAAAGTTTATCTCAAGCTGTGAGTTAACTGCTGTCTTAAGATTTTAATTTGTCCTTATGTTTCTCTATCTAGATTTTAAATGGCCAAGGAAAAAAGAATAAAGTTTTTAGTCATATCTGGAATCAGTGGGGAAAAGAAAAGGTGGTTATACAGATATCTCAATTTTTATATTCATAATCCAATGACTCTCATTCATGTATACAAATATCTTGACATCACTGGCTTTATATTTTGTTCTAAAGGCATTTGAAGTTTACTGTTTCACTTTGAAATAGGGATAAAAGATAAATTCAATTTCCCCTTGTGCCAGTTCCTTCAACTTGGACAGTATTTTTTTAAATACTTCATTCTGCAGCAGTGGTAGTCAAATTGGTTTCTTTTGTGAAGAAAGCCCAATAAAAAAGGTACTGTCTTTTCTTCAAGAGAAAACTATTTTGTCTCCAAAAAAGAATATAAACAGAGAACTGGTGAAGAGCTGGTTAAGGAAACCTGGAACATGCAAAGTTCTTTTAGAAAATCACATGCTGGGCCTCCAGAAGTGCTCATTACACTGCCAGAGTAAAGTCTAAACCTTACTCTGCTAAGTATGTTTAAAATTGTCCAATTGACATAATATTTATGAGTAGCTCAGTCTGTTAATATGATATTAATTCTAGTCAGAAAAATGTCTAATACTATGGTGGTGAGAGCACAGAAGCTGAAATAAGGATTGCTGAAAGAAGAGTAGTTAATTAGCCTTTACAACTGTATGTATTAACCAACATATGCCCTTTTCTGTGTGGCTTAGATTAAACAATTACCCTGACAGCATTCTTCCTTTTGCTGTTTTTTATTTTTTTAAATGTTGTTTTTATTTCTCTATGGATTGGATAAAAACTGCTTTAAGTCTTTTACTGTGATTTCTTTTCTTGATTGCTAAGGCTGAGATTGCACTACACTGCTGTACTAAACGCCCTATATTCTATATTATATCGTATAAAAATACAGGATATACTTTCAAAAAGGAAACTATCGTAACTAGTATTTTTATATCAACTTTATTAACATTTAGCTTCTTAGCAACAATGTTATACCATTTATTCAGTACTGAAATGAGTTGGATGCTCGTATACAAAGAGATGAAACCCACACTTATGTATACAGATAATCAACAATATGAAGATGGCATTTATAAAGTAAGAATTAGATATTTAATTTTAAATGCCTTTTGTTTGCTGCAGTTTTCTGCTCTACGAGATTCTGACTATTAGCTCAAGTGGTGTTTTTTACTATATTTGCAGACTACAAGAATAAAGCAGGAAAACTTTTATTTGTATGCTTTGTATGATGTACACTCATCTCTGTAGTAGAGCAATTTTATATCTACCATTAAACATGCATTTAGAAACACACATAAAGGGAGTTACTCATACCTCTGAGGTGTATTTTCATGGTTTCAGCAGGCTTTGGATGAGGTTCTAAATGTCTTTCCCAAATCTAAGTAGATATAAATTTAATCCAGTTTAATCTATGACTGCAGTATAGCCAAAAGCTTATAGAAAAGACTGGATAAATACACATAAATCATCCTTGCCCCTGAAGAAATTAAAAAATTCAAAAATTTTTTCCCTGATAAGATTGGATGCCCCATTTTGTCCCTCTGTCTCTTGACTGAAGTCATCATTCTATTATTTGAGGCTTTAAAAATGTGGTACACTAAGAGTTTCTCTTCCCCAATGAATCTCATTTCCCCCATCTTTCCCTTAACTTCTTCTTCCTCTTCTGTGTTCTGATTTGAACAGTTGCATTTTCCCCTGTCCTCAGTACTGGTGAGGCCACACCTTGGGTATTGTGTCCAGTTCTGGGCACCAAAGCACCAGAGAGATATCGAGGTGCTGGAGCGAGTACAGAGGAGGGCTACGAAGCTGGTGAAAGGCCTCGAGAATAAGTCTTATGAGGAGCCATTGAGGGAGTTGCGATTGTTTAGTCTGAGGAAGAGGAGGCCGAGGGGAGACCTCGTCACTCTCTACAACTGCTTGAAAGGGCATTGTAGGGAGGTTGGTGCTGGTCTCTTCTCACGGGCAATTAGCAATAGAACAAGAAGGAATGGCTGCAAGCTGCAGCAGGGTAGGTTTAGGCTTGACATTAGGAAAAAATTTTTCACAGAAAGAGTGGTCAGTCACTGGAATGGGCTGCCCAGGGAGGTGGTAGAGTCACCATCCCTGACTGTGTTTAAGAGTAGATTGGATGTGGTGTTGAGGAGAACTTTGGAGAAATTGTGGTGTAGGGGAGAACTTTGTAAAGTAGGGCTGATGGTTGGACTTGATGATCCCAAGGGTCTCTTCCAACCAAAATGATTCTATGATTCTATGATCTTCTTGATGGCTGCTGAGGAGTATGGTGATTCCTCAAAATCAAAGTATCTGACCAAAGTCTGCCTCTTCCTGTGACTGTATCCCCAGCAATGAGATGTGCCTTTGCTGAGTAACCAGTTCTAATTCTTTCTGCAGTTTCCTAGATTTATGTTTCATAGCCTAACATCATGGAAGCAATAACATTAAGGAAGAATTATGGCTAGTACTAACCATTGTATTAATTAAAACTTATCCGTTAGCCTTATGTTTTCTGTGCTGTTGCAAAAATAGGCAAACAACTGAGGCATCAAGTCGTTGATTGAGTCATTATGAGTTATGAGGCATTCAGTTCTACTTGCCTTGTCCATCTACCTGGTCCTATGATTCACTGTGTCAGTCTTTCAGGGGTTGCTTACAGAGTGCAAAAGTCTAGCTTAGATCCTCTTGAGTTCCCCATTTCTTTCCATGATTTTGTTATAGTCTTCCATAGTACATATCCTTCTCACAATCATAGCTTCTTGCAGTCACAAGGCATGAAGTCTTTAGAAGCCACTAGGGCAAAAAAAGCTGCACACAGAGATGGGTCTGTACCATTTGAGAAGCCTGGAGTATCCTGCCTTGCCTCCAGCTGCCAGTCCAAAAGATACAGATGTCTCACAGTTCTTGTGTTGCGACATCTGCTCAGGAAGATGTCTCAAGAGTTCGGAACTTTCCGAATGGTACTAAATACTTCTGTTAAAGCAACTGAACCATAGGCCACAAGCAGGCATTACTGCTTCTGTCATCTGATGCTGTGTGTCAGGATCTGGAACTACTTTCTTCTTACGGGTAGGAATCAATTGCTTAACCGTAGATATCTGCTGCCATTCATGTCATGGAATGCCCATGCCATTTGCACTGGCTCACAGTTTTGACACAAGATTCATAGATGATCCATATTCTTCTGTGGTAGCAGGTCTAGGTTAGGCAGGATTTCTCTCAGACCTAAGCTGAGGTCTGTGATTCAGTGGCTTAGAAGTAAGTGTTTAATAGCATTTGGATAGAACCGTACTCCACAGAGCTGGCTTTAAGCAAAAGAGGTGGAAAAGAAACAAGTCAGGCAATAGTTCCTTCCTCCCCTGATCATCAAGCAGTTCTGCAGATAAAGCAGACTCATCATCACCTGAAGCAGATCCCAGTAAACGATGACTGGTGGGTCAAGATCAAGTGTGTGTGCATCCTGTAGCTTGGTGCTTGCAAGAGCAATAATGTATTTACTGGGGTCTAATTGCCTTATTCAGTAGTGTACAAACTGTGAGCTATTACTCCTGAGTCCAGCAATGCTGTTGTAAATCCTCCCGTGGTTCTATAGATCAGTGGTTCTTCTTGGAGCTGTTAGCTCCTTGCCTTGTACAACCTCCTCATAAGCTGTATAGATCTGAGGGTAGTCCACGGCTCTTTCTTTTAGGGGGTAGCTATTCCACAGCTTGCTCAGCACTTAATAGTTTTCTGTTTGGTACAAATTATGAAATATAAAAGTAAAAGTAGGATTACAACTGCAGGATGTGGAACCATGTTCAGAATTCCTGCAGCTGAAGGGGACCACACAAGAGGGATTCCCATCAAGAATGACACCCTGCCTTCTCTGTTGCAGTTTTTGTGAGTAATACATTTGCTATTGCAGTGCCCTGTAATCATTGCTTTTGTGGCTTGTTTTACAACCAACTAGACCTCAGATGTTACAGTTGAATGCTTTATTCTTTGCAACAATTATGCAGAAGTACTCCAAAAGTTACGGGATTAAAGTTAATTTAGTATACAGCTTCAGTGATTTTTGTAACTTGAGCGTTACTTGTAAAGGTGTATAATTGAAATCAAATCCTTCAGTCATTTCTATTGTACATGCACAAACCAGAACATTTCAGGCAGGTTATACACGATGAGATAGTTTGTAGTAGTTTGTAGTGGTTGCTTTATATTGGATATGCATGCGGACACAGCTGGATCTTGCATAAAGAGTTGCAGACTGATTAGAAGAAGAAGGAGGAATTTCATATTCACATGTGGTCAAATTGTAATCTAAACAGTTGCCTGAAGATTGAAAACCAGTACCTTCCCATATGTATTGCTTATCCAAATCAGCTGCTTTATGCATCCATCGAGAGGGCTGCCTGGAACTTTCTGCTGTATTGCATAGCCCCTTGTCACTGATGTACAGCTCTCATCTCAGAATGGTTAATAGTGAAGATTATAGCAGAATAAACTCAGGTTAGGATATTGTTAGTGACTGAGCTAGATTTGGGCATAAGAAACCCAAATGTTTGGTTTTAAAAAAAAATATCTTTATGGAGGTCACCTCAAGTAAGTCGCCTTCATTCTGGATTGCATTTATCTATGTTATAGCACAGAACTCTCATCCAATAATTTTGATTTGACCTTGCTTAACGATGCTCAGCTTTGCCTTGTGCACACACGAGTCCTGTTGCATGCCACTCTGTCTGACAACCTGAAGTTTTTGCAGTCATTAAACCATGTTGCCTACTTCTTATCATTATTTTTGTTTAATCCTAATTCATTTGAGGCTACTGTGGCTTCTGGTCTCTGACAGCTTGTAATATACTGGCTGCATATACGTTAACTGAATTTATAATTCCTGTGCCAACTATGTAGCACCAAGTGCCTCCATATTTCTCATTGATAACCTGCACTGGTGGACATTTCTCTGAATTTCTTCTTTGCTGTTGCCAGTGAGCCACCCAGTGGCTCTTGTTTCTCACAGAGGAAGGCGGGATGGGAAAAGCTATCCACCACTGCATTCATCCAGAAATACCTTCTGAAGCCATTTGGTGGGTAGCGCTCAGTCAAACCACCACTGCCGTGGTTGTCATCACCTTGTAGTGATGTACCTGGGCACTGCAGCAGTTACTGTTGTGTTGTGAGATTGATAAAGGATCTGTCACTTTATACCATGGAGTATGGTATAAATTTAAACAATTTTTATGTAATATATGTAATAAAAACGATTTATATTTGCAACCATGGAGTATGTATCTTTGGGGGCTGAAAAGGGAAGAGGTCTAGTTTGTGTAGTAGAAATGTTTGCTACAGCACCCATTAAATAATTCTATACCCATTGTTTAATGTCTTCTCCCAGAGGATGTTACTTTATGTCATTATAGCCTCTTTAAAGTGACTTTTCTTGTGAACATATTGGGTAAGATTCCTATGGTATGCTCTGGGCACCTCCTGTTGTAGTTGATTCTTCTGCTAAGCCCACACTGATATTCTTAAATATGCTGAGATTGGTAATTATGCCTTTCATCCACTATGTAATGTCTGGATCACAATGTTGAGTGTCCTAGGAGCACTACAAGCTCCTTTTCAACTGACATTTCTTGTCTGTATGATAACATGGGCTCTACTGCTCCTGGAGGGGTAACAAAATTCAAATAAAGTGGCCATGCTGGAACAGTACCCCCAGTGTAGCTGCCTATGCCAGCCTTTTTTGAATGTTTAAGAGGTCTGGTTTTGTCCTCAACTCCACTCCCATTGCTGCACCTTCTTTAGCAACTTGGTTAAAGACTTAATCACACCTGGAAACATGGATATATGGGGGAAAATAAACAAACTCAGAAGATGCAGACTTGTAGAGCAAGGAGCTTCCTATTTTGCTGGCTGCTGGTAAGGTGATTAGTCTTCTCCTAAATATTTTACTTTCTCCTGTACCACTTGACCTGTTCATGACTTCATTTAGAATTGTGCTCCCAAAGTTATGGCCTACTTAATTAACTCTTTCAGCCCTTTTTGAGTCTGGCCGTGGGTTGGGTTAATATCTCATCTTTTAATGAAATTACATGGATTTGATCAGCCTCTGATAATTATTCCCATGTTTGGATACAAGAATATTGCGTAAAGCTGGAGTGCAGTGAAATCCTTGGGTGGTGGGTGCATGTAATGAGATACTGCTGCCCCATAAATGTAGGGAGAAATTCTTCCCAGCCTTGCCTTGATAACAAGATCACAAAGACAGCATTTGCAGCATATGCTAAATCTGTTATGCCAGACTCTGGCATTTCGCTACAACAGGTGTGGTTTATGGTGTAACAGAATTCATTGCTCAAAAATCAACCATTAGCTAGTAAATTTTGCTGTCTGCTTTTATGATAAGCCAGATTGAAGTATCAGAAATGCCTGATCTTCATGGAATTATTTATTGCTCTAATAAGCTTTTCTCTGTGGTCTGGTGATACTTTTACTGCTTCAGTGGCTGATGGTCAGGAGTCATGAACACTTTGGCGTGAATACTCCTGCAATCTGTTTTCTTTTGGGACTGTTTTAGGGGAAAAACCTCTACCCATTCATTTCTAGGTGAACTTCTGGGGCTTTTAGGGCAGCACATTAATGTACCTCAGGAATAATTTCTGACTGCCAGTCTGTCAGCCTTTCCCAACTCTACAAACGTGGATTTGCCAAATCCAGTATCAGCTGATGTTCTTGTAATAATGGTATGACAGGGGTTTCTTGCTCTCTTTCTCCTGGGAGGCTGTGCACTTAAGTTGCACACTAAGTGTTCCAGTACATCTCCAGGAGCAGATACATACTTACTTTGAGGCAATTGATAAAAATCTCCCCACTCATTGCAGGAGGGTTGGACTAGATGAACTTTAAAGTCCTTTCCAACCCAAACCATTCTATGATAATTCTGTGAATTTATTTTAAATCTGCTGGTGTGCTCAGAGTAAGGTTTGGGGTTAATCGTTAGCACCAGAGCATAGGGCTTCTACTCTGGGTGCTTTAAATGCAAGAATAGTGGTGATAAGTAATCTGAGTTCTTCTATAATTTTCACCCAAAATTAGAGGTTGTCTTCAACATTTTTCCAAGCTGGGTTGCTGGTTTAGCTAGTTATATTTGGCCAAGCAAGCTGAAATATTTTTATTACTTCCTTGTCCATTGAGCACACATATTGATGATGGGCTTTAGTCTTGTGTGTGTTTAATTCTGTCTTTTCCTAAGAATTTTTTCTTCTTTGGAACACATTGTTTTAATTTTATGTCATTGGTCTTTTTTGTTTGTTTAGCTTCTGCTAACTGCTCTTGAATCTTTCCAAAGCAATTCTCTCCATGTGCTTCCACTAAATCGTCAGAAGTACATTCTTCCTCCCACTGAAACATCTGGCTTAACAAGCATGGTTCCAGAGTATGTAGAACAAGCCTTTCTGTGTGCTATATTGAAGGGGTGACTATGCAGAGATGGGTATTTGCCTTGCCTGTGTGTATCTGCCAGAAAACCAGGTGACGGACCTTAGTCACTTCTTCCAGAATTTTTATCCTTAAAGGTATTGGAAATGCTTGCCTTCTATATATTCTTATTTAGTTCTCTTGATTCTCAACAACAACAAAAAAATAGTTTCTTTTTCAAAACTGACGTCACTGAAGAGTATGTATGATACTGTGGTTGTTCTCACTTTGACTTTTGAGAGCAACAGGTTTATTCTTTTTCAGTTTCTGCCTTAGCCCAGGGGAGAGTCATGAGTTTGGCAGCTTTTGGCTTCTGAAACTCTGTTCTGTAGTTTGAGTGCTTAACTTTTTACATGCTTAACTTTTTTTCTCACAACTGTTTCTAGCCCCATGTTTCTTTCTTTCCAAGCAGAGTATGACTTCAAATACAATAATGTTCCTTTTGCTTTTTGGGCTAATAATGTGTTCATTTGCCACAATCTTTACCACTGTTCCCATTAAGAGTTTCTCCAAATTCATGGCTTTTTTTTCGTCCTCTTCATTTTTTAACTCTGTCTGATGATTATCAACTCTTGCAAAGTGATGTTATTGTCCTGGTTTGTGCTGCTTACTACACCTTGTGCAGTTCTGCGTGGTTGCTTTTGTGGATTACAATTAAGTTCTCACTGTCTTTTTTCCCTTGTATCTTTTTGGTGGTATTTTGTGTACTTGAGTATGTCAACAGGCTTGGAGGCTGAGCTGTCCTCAAAGAGGTTTGTGCTATGGTAGAGGGCTTCACAGGTCAATCTCAGTTCTGGAACTTTTATATGTTTATATAGCTCCAGCACTCTGAAAACAATTTTGATAGCAAGGATTATATCTTGGTCTTCCCCTAAATACTACCTGAGCATTGTGTCCCAGATTCCAATCACTCAAGCCTTTTATCAGGGACTCTTTTAGCTCCCTTCAGTACTGCAAGATTGTCTCTCAGCTTTAAATCACTCAAACTGCTCTGTACTTTCATCTTCTTTTTGTACTCTGTTTAAGAATCTCTCATATCTTTAATATTCACATGGGTCACAACATTCCTTGAACTATTTTTGTGCAGTTCCATAATTAATCTTTACTGTCAGAGGTAACGGAAAATGATTAAACACATCAAGTGTCTCAGAAGCACTTGTTGTCAGAAATAAAGCTATTTTTATCTCATCTCCTATTGCTCCTCAAAGTCAAATGCCGCTTAATTCTTTTCCAGATGACCTTTATTTTTTCAGAGACTGTTGCGACTCAGGAGACTTCAAACTGCTTTCCCAGCCCAGTTGCTTCTTGGTGCTTCAGTTTATCTGGGCGGGATATTGACTGCAGTGGCTGTGCCAGCCTGCCCCTGTGGGACACGGAAGGGAACAGACACTCTTCACCTCACTCTCATCTGGGCATTAAAAATGGCTTGAGTGAATTGTGGCCTAGAAGCTATCCCCTTTCCCTTCTTGCTGCCCGTGGCTTAGCTTCATACTTTCAGGTTACCTTCTTTTTATTCTCATGCTAGCATAGCTCCTCTGTTTTGCCTGTGATGGGAAAAATACGTTTTGGTTTTTTTATCTAGCTGCTGTGTCTTCAGACAAGTATTTAATGCCATCTTTGGTGGTTTTTCTGTAGAGGCGAGTATCACACCAAACAGAGGCATTCTTCTGGAGTTAATACACTGCTCTACAAGTTAAGGTGTCTGGTTTAATTTTTCTTTTACGCATGACATAATATCTCCGTTCCCAGTTCTTAAAATAGGAATGGTATTGCTTCCTGCCTTATGTATGGCAGGCATAAATTCATTCATGTTCATGAGATACCAGCATGTTATAGTGACCAGCACAGTGTGAAAAACATTGACTAAATTGTACTGAGAAAAGAATTGAAACAAATCAGTGTACTTCACCTGTGAGATATGTACTTAAAACTGCAATTGTACCAAATTTTACATTAAATGGTTATAGACTGAAAAATGTTCCCTTGGTGTTCTATGAATTACAAGCATAATTCCAGTCCTGACATCAGGCAAAACCACCAAATTTATGGAATCAATAATCTTTGGTAATGTTGGCTAACGGACTTAAAAGAAAACTAGAAAAATGCATATTTGGGAAGGGAGTATTGAGGAAAAACAAAGTTACTGCATGACTAACGTTATCTATAGCAAAGTCCTATGCTTTATACATGAAGATATTATTTTACCAGGTTTGAAATGTGGGAGCAATTTTTAAATACCTGTGTCTGCTATTCAGTGTTAAGAATTTAATTTGCTTGTGAAAGAGAATGTTTGCCCAAAGACTGTGTGGGTAAAACCTACTTGACTTTGGATTTAAGGGTGAAACATTACATGAAATATGACATCCTTTGTTACAGTTTGTGATTAAAGTACTTGCTTTTGATGATACAGGGGAAAAAACACATTATAATTTTCCACTTCTCAGTACAAAGCACATTCTGACTAATCATATACTACATTTTCTCATGTCATTCCAATAATTATATCAATTTCATAAGGGCTTTTGATGTAGGACTGAATAATGACGTTTTTGTTGGAGATACATTGGCCTAGTTTCTAGTGGTCAAAAAGCTTTTGCAGATCTTTTCCAATTAACTCTTCCCTTTGTATTGCTAAATGAGTTTCAATAACACTTTCAGTTTCATTACCATGCAAATAGAGTTAATACAGAATAATTCATCTGAGCGTGGAGAGCAGGTTATTTGTGCAATTTATTTGCGAAATGAATGGTATTATTATTGGTTCAGAAGACACACAACTTGAAATACAGACAACTTGTTCTAGAGGAATGAACTCAAATTATGGAATCATGATGTTCCCAATTATAATTCTTGATTTGCTCCTGTGAAGGTTATGCATCATGATAGATTAAGTACTGAGAACTCACAGAATTATATATATCAGTGCCAGATGCAGGAAGGTCTTAATGATCTTGGACAGGAATTTAGAGGGGTAGTCAGACAAACAAATGTGTATTACTAAATTGACTTTGTCTTTAATGATTCTTGGACTATGTACATCTGTCCTGCAATAGAGTAGGACACGACTGTGTCAAATGATTGCCTGTATTCAATTATTTCTGCTATCACTGCAGGAATTTGGACTTTGTAAGGCTAGTCCACACTATGGCATTGCAGGTGGGCACTTTTCTGCCTTGGAAATGGGTTTGATGCTTCATCAAGGCTCAATTTTGGCATTATTGACTTTGGCTCGCCCAAGGATCTCTTGAAGATTGAGCTAACATGAGTTTCACATGAGCCAATATGAGTTTCACAAGTTGAATATAAGTAGAGAGTGGTGTGAATAGGTATATTGGGTAGGAAAGTCAGGGGAAGAGGAATCTATTGACTTGAAAACGAGACTTTGCTGGATACTGAAACCTGAAGTATAGACTTTGCTTAGATTAGTTAAGGACAGGCTACATCTTGAGAGTTTTTTCATTTTCATGGTTTTAAAAATCTTCATGGTGTTCATGGTGATGTGAGCATTTCGAGGGTAAGGTAAATGCTGTATAAGTTAGACTCCCTGAGCACTTTACAAAACCACAGCCATGGAGTCCCCATGCTGTGTGTCAGTAAAAGCACTGACATGTAGATTGCCCTGATCTTAATCCTAGTTAGTTTTCAACTAAAAATAGGTAGCAATAGGTAAGTCACTGAGATGAGGAAGTAAGATTTCAGGTAAAGATGAAGAAACCGGTGATAAGTTGGTTTCCAATTGTATTCTCTACATAGGAAGCTAAACTCTGATTATAGTTAACAGACATCTAGGAGTTTTCTGTTGTCCCAGCAAAGATGTACAGTATCATTTGGGCATATTCAGGGTATTCTGCCTGGCTTCCAGTTGCTGCTCCAGAAGAGCAAGGTCACCCATTAGGTCTACCAGCCTTATTCAGGTAAAATATCGCAAAAAGATCTCAGTACCTACATTAGATCTTACTGGTAATCTATACAGTTATTGGGACCTAAGTAGTTGCTCTGCTGAGTGCAATGATACAGCTGCTGCCCTGTGCTGAAGAATCACTCTCTGGACTCTGTTAAGCAGGTTGATTTGGAGTGGGTCCCATTAGCTCAGTGTAAGTAGTGCCATGTGAGACTTCCCAGGCTATTTAGGATCTCTGCATGGAGAGTGGCAGATGTGACAACTGTAGAGTGGCAACTGGATACCTGTGTTCAGGCAGCTGAGTGGAGTCTGAGATCCATTGCTTATAGTGGGATCTTGGGCATCCGGCTTGCATATGGACAGTATAGTGGACAGGTGTATTTAGCTCATGAGTCCCACCATAGAACTAGGATTCATTTGCCTGAAAATTATGATTTTACACATCCTATAATGTCCCAGGTGTTTCTGCAGGGCTGAGAGATGTGACTTAGGATTTAGTGGACACTCACAGATTTCTGAAATTTCAGTAGAGGCTGGGATACTCTGAATTCTCTAAAATTGCATTAGACACAAAATTTTAGGCAAATGAATTCTGTCCCAGATTTCCATAGAGAGTCTCTGCTCTGTCACTGGCTTCTTTCAGCTTTATTTCTGTGTGGTTTTGAACTACACTAATCTATGTCCATGGAGCCTGGGGACTTTGATGCACTATTTTCTGTGTTTATCTGTGGGGGTTTTTTGGCAACAGCATAATTCCACTTCATGCACACTGCAGGAAGCAGACATTTAAGTGGGCTGCTTCTTGCTTGCTTTCGTCTGTCTGTAGAACATGTCTTGTCTAAAAAAAGTAAATAGGTTTTGTCTGTCATGGCTTCCACGCCTTATGGTAGAATCAAGGATACTAGAATGCTGGAGGACCTCTTGCCACTGACAAGAGTAGGGAGGGATAAAAGTTATGAGGCAAGTCCAGTGCTCCGTAGTCCTTAAGGTGCTCTGTGGGTGGGCAGCAGATGACAGAGATTAAATTATGTGCTTGCTTGTGCATGGTGGTATCTTAACATTTGAGACAGGAAATCTGGAGATGAGTCAGGTCCAACAGACAAATAGTATATGTCACCTTTATGGGTGTGCAAATTTGAATTGCAAGTGGTGGCACATTTGTTCCTGACAGTGCTTTTAAAATCATATTTGAAGTGTTGGGTGTGTAGCATTTTGGTCATGGTGCGTAATGTCTTTTGTTCTTTCATCAGCATAATGAAGTTTCAGAATGAAGTAAAATTAAGTCTGTGCTTAGCTCAGCTCTTATTTTTGACACAAGACTTTGAAATTATTACTATATTTAGTTTCTCACTAGCACCAAAATCCATTGAATTAATATAGACAGATGGTAGTACTGCACCACATCTATTTGGGCTATTGATGTATTATAAATGAGAGTATGTATGTTGAAATTTGCAACTGAGAGCTTGATTCAGACACATGCACATAAATGTGTACGATGATTCAGAGTTTCCTACATTGTTCTTTTTTTAAAAAAGAAAAACCCTTTTAAGGGTGTGGGTCTGGTCTCCTCTAGAGACGGTGTCAGATCACAGAATCACGGAATTGTCAGAGATCATCTAGTCCAACTCCCCTGCCAAAGCAGGATTGCTTACAGCACATTACTCAGGACTGCATCCAGGCAGGTATTGAAGGTATCCAGAGGAGAGGACTCCACAACCTCCCTGGGCAGCCTGTTCCAGTGCTCTGGTACCCTCACTGCAAAGAGTTTTTCCTCATATTCAAATGGAACTTCCTATGTTCCAGCTTGGGCCCATTGCCCCTCATCCTGTCACTGGGAACCACTGAAAAGAGTCCGGCTCCATCCTCCTTCAACCCACCCTTCAGATACATATAAGTATTAATGAGGTCTCCCTTCAGCCTTCTTTTCTCCAGGCTAAAGAGTCCCAGCTCTCTCAGCCTTTCCCCATCAGGGAGATGCTCCAATCCCTTAATCATCTTTGTTACCCTATGCTGGACTCTCTCCAGTAGTTCCCTGTCTCTCTTGAACTGGGGAGGCCAGAACTGGATGCAGTATTCCAGTTGTGGCCTCACCAGTGCAGAGTAGTGGGGGAGAATGACCTCCCTTGACCTACTGGCCACACTCTTCCTTATGCAGCCCAGAATTCCATTGGCCCTCTTGGCCACAGGGGCACATTGCTGGCTCATGGATAGTTTACTATCTACCAGGATCCCCAGATCCTTCTCCTCGGAAGTGTGCACTCATTATATACCCCATCATGACTCAAAGGCAGCAGGTTTCTCTTTGAGGGCAGCTGAACTGAGCCTTGATTATTGATCCGGCCTTTAGTTGTCCTTCACTTCCAATTGTTTTTCTCCCAGCAGTGAGAATTAAAATTCTGCAAGAACAGTAGAATGATGGAATTCATTACTTTTCCTGGGTAATTAACAGTGTCTCTGTCAAAAATGATTAATAATCTTAATTGCTTAATGTGCCTAGTGCTGGCAACTGTAAATCACTGTGGTTCAAAGCTTGAATGGTGGGAGTGTGTGAAAATGAAACGGTGAACAGCAGCCATCAATACATTAATGACAAAATTTGCCAACATACCAATTGCATGGAGTGGAATCAGAAGGCTTTCTATATGGCATATATTCCAGGGAGGACTAAAACCGTGGGTGACATTTTGATTAATAACCTGTCATATATATTCATCACAACTCTGACTTTATATGGCAAGAATAAAGATTAATGTCATCATGGCACATATGAACAAATGCTAGTTGATAAGTCTCAAAATGCAAATGTAAACTGTGAATAGTTATTAGGTAGGCTTTATTCTAATGAATAGATCTCATGGTTTTTACCTTTTTATCAATGACCTAGAAAAATGTATTGCAATTTCTACTAATGTGCAGATGAGAAAAAGGTGGGACATTGATTCATAGGGCAGTCAAATTTCTCTGATAAGCTAGGTGCAAAGAAAAAATATGGTTTAGATGGCAAAGAGCTCTGGCATAGTTTAGATAAGTAGTAGTTTAGTAATGGGCCCAATAGTAGTTTAGATAAGCATATGCTCACGATGTAATGCTATGGCCACATAAGCAGAAATAGTGTATTAAATTGTGTCTGGTTTGCTGCTGGTGAGACTACCACTGCGATATTATACACAATTCTGCTTCTGCAGTTTAAGACAGATGATGACAAATTGGAAGAGAATCAAAGGAGAGCAGTGAGAATGGTTTGACGCTATGACTGAAGATAATGTAAGGCTCCAGGAACTTAATCTATTTAGCTTTCAAAGGGAACATCAAGGGTGTGTTTAAATGGACTCTGTAAGTTCACAAGAAAGAAATTTGGTAGAAAAAATCTCCTTGCAATAACATAGAATTATACCAAGACAAGTGGTTGAAATGTGATGCCAGAAGTAAATAGCAAATTTTAATAAAACAAGTTAAATTGAATTATTGGAATAATTTGGCAAATTGTTTTTCACTGGACTTTTTAAAATGTACATTGGTAGTTTTTCCTATATTGTGTGTTCTGGTTCAAAGAGGAGTAAGTTCAAGGATGTTTCTTTATCTCGTATTGTCTGAGAGATCTGGGCAAGAGTAGACTGTCCTTCTTCATATATCAGTGAATCTACAGATAAAGTGATACTCCTATAATGAAAGCACACTTTGAAACATGTTTAGTTAAATTCATTTTTAATTTTTTAAATATTGGAAGTATGTCTGAACTCGATGATAAAAGTTAATAGAGGTGTCTAGCTGAGTACCAAAAGTGTGTTCACTACCTGGAATAGTATCTCATGGAAAACGGAAGTACTGTTTTCTCAAACCAACTAGTGATTCCTAGTTGATATATGGTATTAATATTACTATAATATGAGTTGTAAAATACTGATGAATGAATGAACAAGGCTGAGCCATATTTATGTGGATACTGCGTGACACTGGACATCAATATTTGAGATTAATTGTGTTACTTAAAATGGAATTTCAGGTGCATTAATTATGGTCTTTCTTTTCAACAGGCCCATGCTAAAGCCTGGCATCTCTACAATGACCGTTTTCGTCCAACTCAAAAAGGAAAAGTGTCCATTGCCCTTAGCTCCCACTGGATAAAACCACAACATGTGACTGAAAAAAACATAAAAGAATGTCAAAAATCCCTTGATTTTGTGCTCGGCTGGTTTGCTAAGCCCATATTTATTGATGGTGACTATCCAGAGAGCATGAGGAGCAACATCTCATCTCTGTTGCCTGAATTCAGTGAAGCTGAGAAGAAGTATATCAAGGGAACAGCAGACTTTTTTGCTCTTTCTTTTGGAGCTACCCTGAGTTTCCAGCTCTTGGACTCCCACATGAAATTTCAGCAATTGGAATCAATAAGCCTGAGGCAGCTCCTTTACTGGATAAGCAGTGAATATAACAACCCCCAGATATTCATTGTGGAGAACAGCTGGTTTGTTTCTGGTAGCACCAAGAGAGATGATGCCAAATATATTTACTATCTCAAAAAGTTCATTATGGAAACTTTAAAAGGTAGGAATGAGGTTGTTTTAACATGTGCTTTACAAAATCATAATGTAAAATACCCTGCAAAGACTTGTTAAAGAACTAGGCTGAAAACTAATTTTGGTCTTTAACATTCATCTTGGCACTTGTGAAATGAGACTTCAAATCCCTTCCCTGAGTTTGTTCTCTTGAAGACACTAAATATTTAGTGAACATGATGCTGCTGTCTTTGAAGTTAGTAGGAAAATTTCTACTGTCTGTGGTGGGAGGAAGTGCAAAACATGTATCAACTACGCTTTCAATAGTCTTAGGGAAATTTACTGTGTTATTTATTAATAGTGTTATTGTAGCTATTTGTTCAGATGAGGTAGCCATTGTGTTACACTGCCATTTTCATACAGAGGGTGGGCAAAAACAGCTTTGATTTCATTCTCAGCACTCATCAAGATGCACAGGAGTCCCACATTTGTCTCATCTGCTATTACAGAAATCTAATTATTGCAAATTAATTACAAGGTGAATAAATACATGAGCTAGTGCATCTAAAATGGGGAGAATGGAGTGCAAAACAGTTACTAACTATTCAAGTACAGTATTTCTACTCTACATGAAGTCAGTTGAACACCTCATCTTGAGGAATGGGTCATGTTCCTCTTATCCATATTTCTGCTTAGTTTGTAAATTGCGGGACATACATGCACGCATGTGCCTTTTAATCACAGCTGACTGGAAATAATCTCAATTTACAGAGGTTTTTTTTTTATTATTATTTTAATATGCCACAGTGGATAATAACAACAACAACAATAACACTATGGCAATCTTGTCATATTAACTTGAAGAGTACTAGCACGTGGTTAAACTTTTTACAGAGAAAAAAAAAATCAGAGACAGATTGGATTTGTGGAAGGGACTTTGGCATCATTACAATGAAAATTATTGCACCCTAATCTTGTGCCATTAGAATTTGCAAAATCCAGTGTGAACACCAAAGTTCTCTGTTGGTGTGTGAGTCAGACTAGCTGCAACCTAATATATCTAGAGGAATTTACTTGGAAAAATTCCACAAAAGACATCATGTTGGCTGTGAGCAGTCTTGCTGGACAACATTAAAGACCAAAGACAAACATTACCTCTCTTGGACTGAGGATGTGTCTATCCAGTGCAGTAAAGCACTGTAATGTAGAGATTCCTGAGCTATTTACCATGAGATTCACTTCAGCACTCATGGGACAGTAAAAGGGCTTTGGGGCTATAGGACTGAGAATCAAGGATAATTAATCTAGACTCAGGGCCACATAAATGTGCTTTTGCTGCTTCCTAGACTTGGCCACTATTTTTGCCTGATATTGTATATATACTGGTTCAGGTAAAACTGCTCATTTCTGTATCTGCGTTAGCAAGTAAGTGCAGTCCTGTTGGAGCAAGACTGTAAAGCAAAAAGAGTTGGTGTTGAGGGCCTGATGTCCACGCCATGCGCATTCCTGAACCCCTTTTCTGCGTTAATTTCACCCCAAGGGAACCCAGGTCCTGCATCCTGAGACCACTCTGTGATGTGAACTGAAGTGTGATAGGGAGGAAGATTTGCTCAGAATTTCAGTTGAAGTGCTGATGTCTGTTCTGATAGTGCATGCTGTAGACAAGCTCCATACATTTTTTATTATTTTTTTAACTCTGGCTCTGTAAAAGGGTCTCTATGTGGGATTCACAACCCTAAATCCTTTTACTGTTTATTATTATTAAGTTTTCTATTTTTTTTTCTTTTCACCAAATGCCATTTAGGGATGAATAGAGCAAATACAGCTGTAAGATAAATTGGTTAAATATTAATTAAAGCTACTAATTGGTTGGAGATGTCTTCTCACTTGGGTGGGTATCTAAGCACTTGCTCCAGGGTCATATTCACTCCCTACTCCATCTCTGGTGCAACAGATAAATTGATATAGTGGAGTATAGTGACCAGAAGAGCATGGAGGCTTCTCTGTGCCATATTGACTCATTGAGGTGTTAGGTCACGATCTGGGGAGTCAGAAGGTCTGAATTCAGAGTCTTAAGGAGAAACAGAACAGTCAGGCCCCTGACAGGTCAGGACAGAGCTTTTTCTTAAGTATGTCCAGAGGCAAGACATAGATCCTTGGGCACCTTCCTCATGGAAGGAGAGGCTGTGGCCTTCCTCCTCCTCCTCACCTTCATGCACTGGCGTTGGACAGTAGCTGAGCAGAGGGTTTTAAGGGTCTGTATTTAATGTCTATGGGTTTGCCATGTTTCCTTGGGGTGTTTCTACACTAGTGAAGTAAACAGAGCGTGAACTGAAGTACTGTTTAATTTTTAACCCAGTTCTGTCAGAGTTCCAGCCTGAAGAGTAGGACACTTCTAGGCATGCTGTGAAGGGTTACTAAGGTCAAGAGTTACTTCCAGTAGGTAGTATGGACAAGGCCATACAGTTTCAGAAGAAACAACAGTTTAGTTTTCAGCTAGTCTGACTTGCATGCCAACAGATAAAAAAAAGGGGAGACACACAAAGGAAAAAGAAAAAAAAAAACAAACCAATAATTTTCATTGTGTTTTTTCTGTTCCATGCAATTCAAGTGGGATACTGTGTTTGAAACTTGCAAACCTTTTGGAACTTCCAGAAATTTTTCAAGTTGCTTCTTTCATAGGTGACGTTTAAAAGTAAATGCATTTTTAAAGAAGGATTTGAGGAGAATTTTTATGAGGTGCTCAGGAAGTGTAGAAGTGCTGTGTGATGACTTACAGAAGGGGCGAGATGCTGTTCAAAGAGTAATTCTCACTGAGACCAGTTCACAGAGTGGACCTGTATTGGCTTTTACTCTGCTGGTACAGCAGATGTCATCATGGATGCATGCAGAGGTTAGAAAAACACTGCCATTTGCCAAACACAAAAGTATGACGCCTGTAGGAGGAGAAATATTCCATTTCCTTACACATTTTCTCATGACCTCTGATAGAGACTGGGCCAAATTCATTGCATTTTAACCACAGTTCATTTAATTGATTCAAACAGGGCTACAATCAAGAATCCATGTGGTCCTTCCTAACTGATTGTAATGAGGTACATTAATAAAACCAGGAAATGAGGATCTTGATATTCTTGTTGCCTGAAATAATGCTTTCAGTGTTACTAGGCTGGAAAATATTATGTACAGGCAGTACCCAGTTTGGGTTGACAGAAGATGGTGAGTAATAAAGATAAACTCTTTTGGCTACAGAGCCAAACTTGAGTTCAAAAGAACATTTAAGAATGTGCTTAAATGTGTTGCTGTATTAGGGTGGGTCTAATTATGTAATTAAAATAAGCACATTCCTTTGTGCTTTCCTGAACCTCAGCCTTGCCCAGGAACATTTTGCTGAACCTCGGTGTTTGATACAACTAAAAGTGGGTATCATTTGGAATCTGAGAATAAAACTGTAATGCTGGCAATACTAGCAGATGGTAGTAGACCTTGATATTGATCTACAAAGTGTCGTGATTTTTAAAAGTCAAACAGTTGACCCAGAATATACACCTATTTTTAGAAACCTTTAAATATTTAAGCTGGAAAATGTTATGCAATAAAAGTTGTAAAGAGATAGAATTATCCACTGAAGAGGATCTTCCTGCATCTCACTTCTGCTTAAAATCTGTGGTAATAAAAATTCTTCAGCACACCAAAAGCATTGCCAGGGTTTTCTCAGTCTGTATTTGTAGTGGAGGGGAAGGAGAGAAAAAAAACCCCAGAGTATAACATTTGTTTGCCTACAGGGTGGTGCTGCATTGATGGCACGTAAGCTGCCCCGGCGTGACTGAGCTGCAGTGCAGTGCAGTGCAGTGCAGTGCAGTGCAGTGCAGTGCAGTGCAGTGCAGGCACTGGCTCCGTGGCCAGTGAAGCCTAGCGTGTGCTGCTCTGAGGCCAAGGCTTGGCATGCCTGATTAGCAGCACGGCTCAAACCACTCCTGCCCTTTCTAAAGCTGGCTTGTTTAAAGCCAAGCCTTGTGCAGTGCATCCGTGTCCTGCCAGCTCCCTGTGTGCAGCTGAAGTATCTTCTCTGAAAAGGGCTTTGAGGCAAACTCAAATCATAGAATCCTTTAAGTTGAACAGTGCCTTCAAGTTCATCGAGCCCTACTGTAAAACTAACACTGCCAAGTCCACCACTAAAATCGCCAGTCCTAATGCATTGTTCTTACATACGAATGCCACCAGCATTGCTGATACCGTGTAGTCTAGAGAGGAAAATGAGCACTGTGATAAGCTTCGTTCTGTTCTTTCCCCAGCCATCCGGTACGATGGAGTTAACGTGTTTGGCTACACAGTCTGGTCCCTCCTGGATGGCTTTGAATGGCACAGGGGATACAGCATTCGACGTGGATTGTTTTATGTTGATTTTCAAAGCCATGACAAGAAGTTGATGCCCAAATCTTCTGTCTTGTTCTATCAAAAGCTGATAGAAAAAAATGGTTTCCCACCTTTGCCTGAAAACCAGCCCACAGAAGGAATTTTTCCCTGTGGCTTTGCCTGGGGAATTGTTGACAACTACGTTCAGGTGAGTCTGATGATAAAGCCGACAGGCTGTCCAGCCAGATCACTGCACAAGTTCATATTGATAAATTTGCTGGGTAGAGTGTCTTTGCCGATATATATTACCGCAGTGCTGCATGGCGATGGGTACTACAAGGCTTTCATGGCAAACACTTTTCTTTCAGTCTTTACTAGACTTTCTGCATGTGACCAAGGAGATCCAGTCAGATTGAGATATGATAAATTGAGATATGATAAATATTTTAGAAGGACATACAGTAATTGAAAGGGGTCTGATGCTCAGCTTCCCTGGACATATTATATGATCAGTTACTGGAAAGTCAGTACGCTCTGAATAGAAGTTGATTAGATCTGCTAAAGTGTATTTCCAAAGGTCTATGAAATGGAAAATATCACTGTTTTTTCATGTTGATAATTTTAATGATAAAATATTTGTCTGCTGTGTTAATATATGTTTTAGAAAACTTTTGAAAACTCTTAAAACACCAGTGGCATGTTTCTACATCCTAATGCATACTTACCTTGGTACTGTTGTTAGAGGGCTTCTGTGTAAAAAGAAAAGTAAAAGTTATTAGGTTTAGATGAAATTTCTTTGTTATTTTGTGTAGTATGGTGTCTGATAGATGTCCTTAGTGCCCCTGGATAGCACCTGGCTAGATCTTGGATCCAGATCATAGTACACGGTCTGTATTTCAACTAAATCTGATACTTTGAGAGACCCTCTCAAATTTTAAGACTTCATAGCATGTTTGAAAATTGTAGCTTAGTTATGGTCTCTGTAACAGCTTGGCTCTGTAATTCTCAGATGCCGTTTTGGCTTGCAGGACTTCTCTAACCACAGTAAAGAGGTGTAGTTAAATTCAGTAGGGAGGCTTGATCTAAGAATAGAATTTTTAATTTAAATTTTCCACAAACCCAGAATCTTTCTCAAGGCTACAGTATAGGGGGCTTGTTTGGTTTTTTCTCACTCCAAAAGTAAGTTCTGACTTTGTTCTTTTGAAAAATACTGCACCCTTCTTACCTGGTACACCTATTTCCAAGAAGATTCAAGTTATTGTCCTCCTAGCTCCTAAGATAAATTAGGGATTGGAAATGGAATTGCTGCCTTTGGGATCGATAACAGCTATAAAGTTGCGGAGTCAGTCAGCCTAAGACAGTTAAAAAATCCTTCCCATCCCCAAAACCTTCAAAGCAGAATATTTTCATTTCAAGAGGCCATTCAAACATTTTGTGCTGCAAGGCTTAGGTACTGTGATTTGTAGATGCATCACAGTGGAAAAACTCTTTTGACAGCATTCCCACAGTATTAGTGGCAATGCATGCTTTAGTAATCTACAAGGGACAATTCTCCAGAAAAGCAATTTCCCTCAGACATGCTGTTTTTTATTACTTTCTTCTATAAGCACAGTACTGACCTCTCCGGAGAAAACAGCAACTGATTTTCAGCAGCTTCTTCATACAGTCTGCAGACCTCAGCTACGAGTTGAACACTGGTTGTAGGCTGACACCTGCTTTTCAAACAGAGGGCAGGACAAGGAAATCCAAACCCAGGGGGAACCTCGCACCAGAGGAAAAAAAACCCAACAAACCAAAAACAAAACCCCAAACAAACAAACAAACAAAACCAATCAGGGATAAAAAGACAAACACCTGGGACTGGTATCGTGTAGTTTGGATCTTTTTTGTAAGAGTTACAGTAGAGTATGAATAAGAAGATTTTACACTATGCATTATTTTAAGTAATTCACTCCTCCATTTTCTAGTCCTTATTGTGTTTGTGATATTCATTGATAAATGGAAGTATAATTCTGTGGGACCCTAAGAAGCTCATCTTCTACTGTGTCCAGTATGTCGTACAGGCAATTCTAATACCTGAAGCCCTAAAGACTTATGGGAAATGCATTTATTGTTGGAGTGATACATAGTGAGTTTTCTTAGAAGACTGAAAAAAAAAAATTATTCAGACATCAACAGCCTGCTGAAATAACTTGGAAATGGGTTGATTAAGAGTTTAATAAAACAGGGCATCTTTAGCAGGAAGGAAAAATTTTGCTTGTCAACTGAATTCTTGCTAAAAATCAAGTGCAGAGCATTACTTGTCTTTCATCACAGTCAGCAAAAGAACTGAACACAGAAATTACGTTGCATTCATTATTTATTTTATGGTGTTCAGGGAGTGGTCTTGAAACTGCAGCTACTGAGTAATTTACAGTCTCTGTGCAGGTCCTTAGGTATACCTTCTTAATCTTGAAAGAAAAACATTTTTAAAATTACTGTAGTCTGCTCTCCGGAGATCTGTCACAGGCTTAGTGCTTTATCCCTGAGGAACCCCTTGTTTCCCATATGGCCTGGCACACTCTGGAGAAGATATAAACATGGTGACCATTAGCATAAGCTTGTTTGGCAAGTAGGATGAAAATCATATATAGATATTATACTTTTCTGGTGTCCCAGAAGATTAATTCATTGGTATGAGCCAGAGATGTTGTCATATCAGCGATGCAAGAGAGGTGCTAAGTGCAATGCTTTGATTTTGATATTCTTTCACTAAGTTGTGCCTGATCATTATGTTAAGGAGTCTGATCGAGATGATGCTCCCACTTACCCTGAATAAGCAGCTCGAATCTGGTATGTTTCTTATTCTACCTAGGTAGACACGACACCCGCCCAATTTCTTGACTCTAATGTTTATGTGTGGGATGTTCACCAGACGAAGAAGCTTATTAAAGTGGATGGAGTTTTCGCCTCCAGACGCAAGCGCCACTGCGTGGACTTTGCTGCTATCAGGCTCCAGATATCTCTTCTGCAGGAAATGCACATCACACACTTCCATTTTTCACTGAAATGGTCTTTGATCCTTCCTTTAGGTAACCTTTCTCTAATCAACCACACACTTGTACATTACTATCAATGTTTTGCTAGTGAACTTCTCAGAGCTAACATAACTCCTGTTGTTGCTCTGTGGCAACCTATGTCCGAGAACCAAGAGCTTCCAGCTTCTCTTGCCAAATATGGAGCTTGGGAAAACCCAGAAACTATTCAAGCTTTTGTTGAATATGCCAAATTCTGCTTTAGAAGTCTGGGGGGCCATGTCAAATTTTGGATCACAATGAATGAACCGCCTGTGAAAAACCTGACATACACTGCAGGGCACAACCTGTTGAAAGCCCATGCAAAAGCATGGCATCTTTATGACAAAGAATTCAGGAGATCTCAGAAGGGTAAAATATCTATAGCTCTGCAAGCCGACTGGGTAGAACCAGCTTGTCCCTTTTCTAGGAGTGACCAAGAAGTGGCTGACAGAATTTTAGAGTTTGACATTGGCTGGCTTGCTGAGCCCATCTTTGGGAATGGTGACTACCCACAAGTGATGAGAACATGGCTTCACCGAAGAAACAGTGTTGACCTGTATAATTTCCACTTGCCTTATTTCTCAGAAGATGAAAAGAAGTTAATCCAGGGCTCATTTGATTTTTTTGCCTTGAGTCACTACACTACCACCCTTGTGGGCTGGGAGAAAGAAGATGCACTAAAATATGACCACTATCTTGAAGTTCAAATGATCAATGACATCACGTGGCTGCACTCCCCCAGCAGAGCTGCAGTAGTGCCCTGGGGACTGCGTAAATTGTTGAAGTGGGTTAAATCAAAGTATGGCGATGTCCCAATTTTTATTATGGCCAATGGAATTGATGACGACCAGAATATGGTGTATGATAAGCTCAGAGTGTATTACATACAGAATTACATCAATGAAGCTTTAAAAGGTATGTGATTTATGATTTATGTGTCACAAATCCCAGTATTAATATACACTGTGTGACAGAGTATGTTTAACCTTAAGAAAAGAAATCCTATGTAGAATAGTCTGTAAATTAGATGTTATTACAGCATAATGGATAGTTTTTTCTTTGATTTATGACTGATTGGTGTTACTATGAGGAAGACTGACCTTGCACATATTCTACATAAAACAGCAGAATTTTTTTGTGGATTCAAGAAATTTAAATGCATGTTACTTGAAGAGCTCCACATGTGTTTATTCAGATTTTCTTCTTAGTGTGATTCTACTGTTGTTTTCCTGTGTTGCTTCTCTCTCCTGATGTGCCTCAGGGCTGGGTATGAGTTCTCTTCCTCAGCTGTCTCTGTATCTTATCCAACAGTGAACTTATCCACCAGTGATCTTCATAATAATTCAGCTATCATCTACCTCATTATGCCATTTCCTGGAGTCTTTCCTGCTATTCAGAACCCAAACCAGTCTTTGTCTCTCTGTCTCAAAGATTCATAAATTATAAGGTAAAAAGGAGGCATTTTGACTCATCCTGTCATACAAGACACACTGTTATCTAAGGGAAGCACAAGACCCAAATGAGATAATTTTTACCAATGAGGAATTTTCTGCATCTCACTTGTGAGCTGTTGCAGTGGGTAATTATTTATATTTTTTTAATACAAGTTTGTGTATAGATATATATATAATTTTTACTTCTAGTACTAGTGGCACTTCAGGACATGCTCTAGTGGCTGAGATGTAGGGGTTTTCTCTGTGTGTCTGATTGGACTTGATGATCTCAGGTGTCCTTTCTAACCGTGAAGATTCTGTGATTCTGTAATTTCTTTAGCTTCAGCTTTAAGCCATTTTGTTGTCCATGTCCATGTATTTTACCTGTGTAAGTATTCACAGACAGAAAACAGGCTGTCTCTCATTTACCTCTTTGATAAGCAACACAGACAAAGCTGTGTCCCTTACTATAAAACATAATTTGAAACCTTTCAACTATTAAACTTTTTCCTCTTTCCCAGCATTCTCCTTGAGAGGAGTAAACCCTGACACACACTGTTTCTATCACAGCAACACCTATATCACAGGCAGGTATATAACGTAACCTCTTACACCTTTACTCCTCTCATAAATCTAAGCAGCTCGTTAGCCTTTTTGGCCATGACAGCGGGTTGGTTACACGCACTCTGGTTATCTGCTGAGATTTCAAACTCAGTTACAGATTCCTGCCACCCCAAGCAGAACTCCTGCTGAAGTATGAGTTGCTTCTTCTTTGACATCTTCACATTTGGTCGTGTTCAAATGCCACTTGCTTGCTTCTGCAAAGATTGATACACTATTTAAATTACGACCCTAATTTTTGTGTTATTTGCAAACTTTGTGATAAATAGTTTCACTTTTCTTTTGTGTCACTGATATATTTAAGGTCATTAACTATATTAGTGCTTAAAGCCAATCTCCATGATCACAGTCTAAGTACACCTCCTGTGACACTTACTTCTCTGCAATTACGTTTCTAGACTTCCTAGATCTGGCTGAGACCAGTTGAAATCTTTTTATTGCAGGCCTCCCTTGACCTTGTAACATTCTATTTTCTTGATTCAAATGCCATGTAATACCAAGTGAGTTGCCTTGTGAAGTTCTAAGTATATTACATCAAGCATCATTACTGTTATTGATCTGCTGATCTCATAAAAAAGATGTCAAGTTAGTTTGACAAGATTTATTTTTCATAAAACTAAGGTGATTGGCATTAATCATATATATCTCCTGTAATTCTTATTTATCAAGTCTTACATAATCTATTCCACTCTTTTGATTGGTAGTGAAGAATGGCTGGCAGTTCCATAATTTGCTAGGTCATCCTGTCCACTCTGTTAAATATTGGCTTTAACTTCCTCCTCTGTAATTTCCACTTCTTTCACGAATTACAGAACATCAATATTAAGTGCTCAAGAGTTCCTTCTCTAGCATTTTCAAGCACTGACTTGAAAGTGTCAACTGCAACTGCATCTGTAGTTAAAAAACATATCTTGGCGATATTTGGGCTTATGGTTTCAATTTTTTTTTTTTTCTGTAATGCTTTTCTCTTTCCTACCGCTTCAGACCTTACTGGTTCTTGTCACTGTGGTTTTCTATACGTGTATGGATGTGGGCTTTTCTCCCAGTTCCCATTATCCAGAGCACCTACACATCCTCCTGTTTTTTACAGAACTTTGTCATTCTTACTGATCTAGTACTGGTTTTCCCTAATTATTTCATTCTTTCCTCTTCTATCCAGCTTGGAAATAGCTCCTATGGTTTTCAACTTAACTATCCAATGTAAGTCATGTTTTCCTAGCTTTCTACTTTCTTTGTCCCTGCTAACTCGCCTTTACTGATACTTGTCCTCAAGTTCACCCTACCACTTTGGACATCATATACTCCTCTACAACATTTGGTCTGCTGGTAATACCAGCTTTTTTATTCTCTTTTCTTCTTCTACTCTGATATTGTGCTTTTGTTCATCTTGTCCTAGAGAGGAGGACAAGCTTTAGAGAGGGAACAAGCTTTTAACCTTGGCGTCATGACTGATTCAGGTTTCTCCAAAACTTGGAGTTTTTTTGCAAGACCTATGCAGTAACTGAGATGAATTAGAAATTTTGTGCCCTTACATTGTGAAGTAAACCTCAGTACTGCTGAAGAGGAATGAGAGGGGATTTGGTACGTGTGTGCTCTTGCCTTAAAATTCCTATTCTGCCTTCTTCCTCCATCTGGTTTCAGGGACTACATGTGGCAGCATTTGTGTGTGTAATGTTGCTCACCTGCATTGTTCCAGGGGAGCCAACAGGTTGTGCAGATAAATGATTCCAGAATATGGTACGGGATCCTTTGGACTGAGGCTATATTTTTAAGGGCTTTGTACACTAAGTACATCTTTGCCAATTGAAAACAAAGAACAGCAGTAACCATTTATGTAACACTGTTAAATCCACATGCAGTTTTACTAACACAAACTAATTATCCTGGGTAGCAGCTCTGTAAAAGGGCAGGTAAATATTATTTCATTTTACACATGGAAAGTAGGTTAGAGATACTAAATGTCTTGCATGTGGCTGCAGGGAGAGTTATTTCCAGAGGCATATGAAAATACAGTAATCATTAGCTTTTAGTCCTGTGTTCATTAGCTAGAAGGTGTGGCTTTCATTGGTTAGAAATAGTGATTTTGAGAGATGAAGTGTTACAGTTTGCCTTTACTACCATGGATTGATTGATTTTGTCAGGCGGGACTGATGGCTAAAGGTTAATGCTCCAGCTGCTGGACTTTTTCCAGTAGCCAAGTTAGCAGTATTTATTGTGGATGTGTTCTCAATAAAGGCTAATACAGGTCATCTTGGATCAGAAACTTGGGTCAATAACAAGAGAGGACTTTGATCTGCATTACCTTTCCACTTGCACTGGTGATATCCTAGTATGTGACCTTAGCATGGATACATCTTTTCCTGATGTCACTGCATTTGCCTATTGAGAAGCACAGCCTGGTGTCCTCTGTTCCTTGGCTGTCCCCATCAGGAGGTGCTCTGCAAGGCAGAAAGGAGTAATCTGCAGAAATCCAGGTGCAAGAAACCCAAAACCTGCATTCTTTCATACATAAAAGAGAGCACCATCTTTTCACTCTAAGCTGATCATTAAACACAGTCATACACTCATGGCTGTTTACCAAGTGCAAGGAAATAAATTGCAGGATATTTTCAGCTCACACTGTCTGGCAATGGCTGACAGAGTCTTACTTTTTATGAGAAACACTTCATTGATGTACGTGTACCTTACCTTATTTTGGGGAAAAGAGGTGTAGATATGGGTTTAACACCCCCCTGTCCCTGCTTTATGTACTGGCATATGATACTGCTGTTGAATGCCAAAATGGCATTTATTAATTTCTTCAAACTTTGTTTTCTTTCGCAGCTTGCACACTGGATAACGTTAACCTGCAAGGATATTTTGTCTATTCTTTTAATGACAAGACTGCTCCTAAATATGGTCTCTACAGTTATGTTGCAAATCAATATGAACCAAAGCCTTCTATGAAACATTACAGAGAAATAATTGACAATAATGGTTTTCCTGGTCCTGAGACTACTGAGTTGTTGTGCCCAGAAGATATTGCCTCGTGTTCTGAATGCCACTTCTTCCAAACTAGAAAATCATTATTAGCCTTTATCTCTTTCATATTTGTTGCTTTTATCGTTACTATATTCTTCATTACTTACTACTCCAAGAGGGTAGAAAGAAGGTATAAATAGACCTGTCACTTTGAATTTGTCACTTACTGGCCTTTCTCTTGCATCTCCTTGGGAAATCTGAAATAAGAGTGCACAATGTTGTGATTGCTTCAGCACTAGGAAGGCATTTACATTGCCTGATACTGCAGGACATTGACACTGAGAAGAGATTGTAGCATATGGCTTCCAGAATTTGTTTTCTCTGGTTGACTACGTTTGGTTTATGACCAGTCCTTAATTCCTTTGGGTGGAGTTATCTCACAACTTTCCCTGGGACTTTTTATTGAGCAGATGCAATTCCACCAGAGAAAGCAATTCCACCAGAGTGATGGAAGAGCCTGAATGTCAAATTGTCCAAGAGAAGACTGGGGACAAACAAAATGGTTTACTTTTCCAGGTGAAAGTTTAATTCTGATGTTGCTTGATCGGAGCCAGCACCTGACTGGAGGAAAGAATGTGACAGAGCAGAGATGGAGGAGAATTGCACAAAGCAGTGCCAAGGAAAAGGACATCCCCTTTCCTAAAGCAGATGCAGGGAAGACCAGAGGGGCACTGGTCTGTGCTGCGGGGAGTTCTCAATAAATCAGTTAACTACTACTTAGATTGATGATGGCTGTATCTGACTTCAGGATGTAATTGTGGAACTTCAGCTAAAGGAACTGTGTCTTTCTCCATGGGGAAAGCAGCAGGGGTATGTCCGGGGATGACAGGGGTCATACCATCTGATGGGAAGAGATGGAAAGGATGAAAGGGCTTCCCTTTGATTTGCTCAGTAGAGAGCAGGAACAGGGATGTTTTTACTGTCTCAGTTGTCAGAAAGCTGCATGCCTGACACTGTGCCCATGGACATGGCAGGGCTGGGGCACCCCGTTCTACACAGCTGGCATTCAGCTGCTTCCCAGTTACTTACGTGCTGGAATCTTGTGGGTAATTCAGTAAGATGCTCTGCATATGACATTTGTGTTGCATTTGGAGACTTGTAAGTCCCAGCATTTTGGTGTAATAACCCAGTACTTTATTGCTGCTTTGCCAGGGTCTGAGATGTTGGAGCTGTTGGTCTGAGCCTCTTCCAGGTTGGCTGGAGGGTCTTCTTTGAGCAACTGGCTCTGGCAGCATTTCACCCCAAAGTATTACTGAACGTCTGCAGGCCTCTCATTTTTCTCTCAGCAGGATAAATTAGTAAAATATTAGCAACATTGTTTATTATTAGGAATAGAGAGAATGGGAAAAAACTGTGCTATTTTGCCTGCTTTGTGAATCACTACGTTAGGAGTGTCCTCAGTGTAAAGCAGTGAGGTCATTTTTCTCCATTTTCTAACTCCAGGCTGAATCGCCTTCAGCTGTAGTTGTATTTTTATTGCTGTGTGAATAATGTCACTCACTGGAAAGAATATTTTCAAGGAAATGTTCTCTGTGTTAATTAAGAATTATTTATCTACTAATGCTGATTATGCTGTGTTAAATGTGATGGTTTATTTACTAGATGACTAGTAGATGACTAAACAACCTCCCAGGTTTCCTTTCAACCTGAATACTCTGTGATTCTATACTGTAAATTAAAACTTACATATGAAATATTATTTTCATTTATAATTTAAGATTATATTTTTTCTTAACTAATCTATAGAAATAGAAAAGGATTAGTATGTTATCATGAAGATTAATATATTTGTCCTCCAGTTCCAGTCTTAAAATGGTCTTTCTTTGCACTAATGTATATTTTGGTATTGAGATTAAGGTGAAAAATGCAGGGTAAGTGATGAAGTATTAAAAATATATATAAAAAATATTTATAGCCTGGTGGGACTTGCTGAAGAAGAGCGAATTTTAAACTGCTGTATATTTATGCATTGGTGCATGGCACAGTGTGGATTACAAAGAAATAGCTCTCCCTAAATATGTGAAATGCCAAATGGCTTCCTCCATGGCATGGCAATAAATCACCTTGCAGTCCGTTACTCCAGTAGTAAGATGCCTTCACAGTGTAGAACCAAAAGTGACATTCATTTAGTACAAATTGTAGCCAGGCCGTGCCTGACTTGTATGTTATGTGACTGCGTGTATGTATGTTATAATTACTGTGTTGTTGGTAAAACTCAGTCTGGAGCTCATATTTCTGAGCAGCTGGGCATATGTGCATGCCTCCCCTGAGTTTGAGGGGGCTCGGGGGGCATGGGCAGGGCAAGTCCAGAAGAGGATGGATGCCATGCTGGTAGGCACCTGCCTGTCCTGACACTTCACTTGCCATTAATCATCCAGCGAGTTGCTGCCCTGTGCTGTTTAATGGCCCAGCCACAGCGCAAGGTGTGAAACAGCAGCCCGAGCACGGGGGAGGCACGGCTGGCTCTTCCCGTAGAGGCTGGGTGATATGTAACCACCGACAGGCAGATGGCACCAGCTGGATATCTAATTTGTAGGTAAATTGGGATTTGTTGCTATGAAAGCTGTATGATTGCATCTACTCATGGTGCTGTGGCCCATAGAAATAACGTGGCCTTTGGCGTAGTTCCTTTCAGAAGATTTTTAAAATATCACTGCAGAGCGGCGTCTGGCTGGAGCTGGGCACAGTGGTTGCCAAAGTCCTCTCCTAAGCAGCCTGCTCCTGCCGTGCTGCCTGTGCACAGCGATGCATAGCTCTCTGTGATGGAATTGTGTAATGATGGGCCTGGGAAAATACAGGCTGGTCTGATGGAGATAATGGCATGGTTTTGCCTCGGGAATCTGCTTCATTTTACGTAATCAGGGGCCAGCATGAGTTTGTTGTCAATCTTCTTGAAAAAAAACCCACTTTCCACTAACAACAAAAAAACCCTTGAATAGCCAAAGATTAGGTACCTGTCCAAGGGGAATTGCGGTGTGCTCATGCAAACTGATGTGGTAATCACCTCCTGCCATCAGGCTGTGGGGCTGTGGGGCACCTCTTCCCTTTGAAACCCATGTGTGAGAGATGATCTGGCGCTTCCCCATCACCATCTGTGCGTCCAGAGCAGAAATGCTGACAGCAACAAGGACTTTGAGCTGAGAGAACTCCACACTTAGGCTGCAAAGACAGCTCGGCAGAGAGTGGCATTTTATTTTCCAAAGAGCAACCAGAGTCTGCATGGGATGAATGTTAACGTGCACTCTCTTATGTATACTGCTTTCTTGATTTTCATATTTTTTCCAGAATGAAATGTTGCCAGTTTATTCAACACTCCACATTGGACATGGTATAAAATACAAAATTATATTTTTATTTAAAATATTGTTGTGACGTGAGTGCAACGCTTCTGCTTTATTTCTTGACAAGACTGTGCAGAGGGACTGTGGGAAGGATGTCTTATGCTAAACAAAAGTTAGATTGTTTTTATAACAATCTCAGAATTGAAATAAAGATACTGTACCTAACAAATTGTAACACAATCTTATTGTTTAATCTGTCCCGTCTCTCTGAAGTACAGAGTACCCTCGGAGAGGCTCAGATGATAGCTCTGCAAGGAGTTTGTGTTGCTCTTTGTTTTTCCAGTGCCACATAAATAACTAACTTTTGTTGGAGATTGCTGGGGCCTGTGTCTACAAAGAGCTCTTTCCAGCAGACCTAGGGCTTCGGGGTTTTGGGTCTTTTTGTGGGTTGGTTCTTTTAGAGTGACTGTTGCCATTTAAAAGCCCAGTGGAAGTAACCAAAGCATTGGAATAGTGTTTTGTTGTAGTAGCTTGTTTCATAGTAACACTGAACCAAATGTAAGAGTTCTCTTCCAGTAGAGTTGCTCACAGGCTTCAGGGACTTTGTCAGCATAGTTGTGGCACTAAGCAGTCAGTTTGTGGCATCTTTGTTAAACATACTAAGGAAAATAAATGTCAAGGTTAAAGGAAGTAGGAGCAGAAAGGGGCAAGATAAAGGAACGAGACAGTGGCCGTATAAGTGTCAGTGTGTTTAAACACACAACTTGCCCTTCACTTTTCTCCTTGTGTTGTATTCATTTGCTTTTGAGTGACTTATAAAACTTGCTTTGTTCATTGTGTTTGCAATAACCCCTTAGGTGAAAATGCCCTTAGACAGGGTGAAGAAATCAGCTTTAGGTGCTAGATTTCAGCTTCAGCTGAGAAAGTTCAGTCTTGTTCCTTCTTCACTCATGCAAAGCTGAGAAGAGGAGGTGAGGGAAAGAAAGGGGAAATCTCTTCCCATCTTTGATGTGCCCCTCAGGGATTGCCAAACCACTCTTTGCCAGCTGTCACAAGGCTTTGGCTGGTGCTAGCCAGCTAAGCCCACCCTTTTTAAGAGATTGGAAAAAGAAGGAATAATGAGGTGAGGTGAAAGTGGCAGGATCCAATGTATCAGACTTTTGTTTTGTTTTCAGTGGAACAGAAACACGACTGTTCTGAGAAAATTAAGATCATTAAGAAACCAGAAAGTTGAAATAATAGCAGCCTACAGCCAAGACACTTGTGGGTGCTGACATTTTGCTGGCTATTATTTTCTGATGCTTTTGTGTGTTTGTGAAGGAGTGGCAAAAGGGCCAGCAAGGCAGAGGGAAGCCAGGGAAAAATACTAAAGAGGCAGGGTAGAAAACTTACAGGCAGAAGCAGATGTATGAGTTCCTCACCCTGGGAGCTTAGGGAACACTCCCCTGCTGTGGGCATGGGCCACGGGATTTTGAATATTCTTTGTTAGAAAAATAAAATGCAAAAAAAAGGATCTAATGGATAAACTTCCTACCTTATTTGTCCCTTAATAGATGTATCTCCTACATGATGAATTTTAGTGTTAAAAGCCTTCTCCTTGTTGTAAGATTTGCTTTGCCAGTGTGGTGGTATGCTCTCCCTGTTTTTCTTCCCTTTCTCTCCTGACTTCTGTTCAGACCATGGCCATCGTTATCCAGTCCCAGCCCTCCTGAGCTTATCCAAATGTGTTTCTGCCCCAAGTCCCAGGAGACCCCTGGGTGTCTGAGTTGTAGCAGAGGTGGTCACTGTCACCAGGATGCTGATCAAAGCAGTAGAAATGGCGGTGTTGATGTTTTCTAAACACTGCAAATTCACACCAAGTTGTATTAGCTTCTCCTTTATTTCTCTTCTGGNGGGAGGTGGTGGAGTCACCCTCCCTGAGTGTGTTTAAGAGCAGATTAGATGTGGTGTTGAGAGATCTAGTGTAGGGGGGAACTTGTAGAGTAGGGCTGATGGTTGGACTTGATGATCCCAGGGGTCTCTTCCAACCTAAATGATTCTATGATTCTATGATTCTATGATTCTACTAAGAGAGCGACACATAAGACTTTGGGGGTTGTTTTGGCAGGGAGGAATGAGATTTAACTCTTTGATGAGTTTAACATCCCCCTAACTTGGGATGTATAATGTACTTTTCACTGATTTTTTGCAGAGAAGGAGAGGTCCTGGGGCAGCAACTTCTCAGCCCCTGTTTGGCTGTCAGGAGACAGAGGAGCCTCCAGGCTGGAGGAACTTTCTCCTGGGGCTGTGCCCTGCTGAGGTGCGCATCCCAGCTGGAGTGATGCCAAGTTCCAGGTGCCTCATGGGCGGGATGTGTGGCGGGGCCTCCAGAGAAAAAGCAATGCCAACAGCACGTCCTGGCATTGGCACGAAATGGCAGCTTGGCTCTCTGCAACGAGCTGGCTGTTGCCTTGCTGCCTTCTGCACTCAAGACCCAGTTGACAGGGCAGCGCTTTAAACCAGCGGGGCAGCACAAACACAACACCTGACGGAAGAAATCTGTTTTTCCTCCTGCCGGAGGGAACCACGATTTGGCCGAGTATTCAGTTCAAGAGGTGTAATGGTATAAACTACCTGCGCTGTAAAGTTTTACGAGGTGACAAAGTTTTGTAGTCTGGCAATAACGCGGTCTAGCTGGAGGCCATCGGATGCCCTGCCAGGAAAAGAAGGGGAGCAAGCCTTCAAGGAGGGCTTCCCAGAAGTCTTGTAGCATCCCCAGTCAGCCCAGAGGGTGCCCGGAGGGTTGTGAGGCTGCCACTCCTCCAGCCTGGGACAGATGTGATGCAGGAGCTTGTTACTCCATGAAGAATGGAGCAGGGCCAGCGCCAGCTCTCTCACCACCTCCTCTTCTCTCGTAGGGCACATATTTATTTACAGTTGGGCTGTGAAATGGGGAGCTACATACCAAGATATGACCTATGTATGCCAGGGCACGAAGTTTATTTAGAGACAAAATACTGTTTATAGGCTTCATGGATTTTTTTGTTGATGGTTATTACTTTGCAGCTACCCTTCCGCTCCCTCTCTCCGCTGAGGCCGAATGGATCATCTTTCCAAAAGCTGAGAAAATAAATGCTGATAAAGTCAGCTGCCAGCGTTGCAATTGTCTGTCCTAGCACTAGCTGAACCTTTAAGTCTACTTCTGATGGAAGTTTGTGATTTTTATACACATTTGCAACTCATTTATCTGCCATACTGCTGCAGGATCCATGAGTGGATCTTGCCTTTCCTTGCAGTGGGAGGCAGTGAGGTCCTGCACTTGTCAGCACGTGGTTGCCCCTGCTTGGTATTCACAGTCACGTTCCTCCAGTTGGTGATATATTATTATTGGGCTGGAAGAAAAATAATGCAACCAAGCTCTTACTATTTTCTCCTTTTGTCTGTTTGGTCATATTAATGTGGGATAATCATTATATAAATGCACAGGAGACGCAGTCAAGGACACATTCATTTTTAAAGTCCTCCAATGCTCTTGTACTTCAGTCATACATCTTCTGTCTTTAATTACAGCAAGTGATCTCAGAGGCACTTAAAAGATTAAATTACTCAATTATTTGAAAAACCCAAATGCAATAACTGTATCTCTTTTCTGATAAATACTAGTGATTGCTGGAAAAGGTTGCCCAAAGCAAGAAATACTGTGAGGCCAAGGAGGCCATCTTGTAACATTTCAGCTTAGCCCACTGATACCCATTTAATTTTTCATTATTTGCAACCATTATTTTTATTTGCAATGATATTACCACAAACTTTTCCACAAACTGGTTTCAGCAGTGAGGTGAATGTCACTGCTCAGCTATTACAAATGTCTTGACACCTCTCTTGAGTGCGGAGAGAACCACACAAGACCAAGACCACCAGGTGATAACCCTGGTTTAAAAGCACATAAGGCCTTGGTTGGGCATTGGCATGGCTGGGTGGTAAAGCCTGTTCAAGGTGATGCTTGTGGATGGTGTTTGGTCCGGTGTTTGGGAAGGGGGTGTGAATAAAATACATGCAGTGACTCGAGGTGGGCTCATTGCTGGTGGGGCTGGGTGTGCACTGGTGCTGTGCCAGTGGGCAGTCCAGTCTGGCTCAGGCTCTGCGGGCTCGTGGGAAGCGGGAAAGGTGGCTTGCCAAAACCTAACTCTGAAATGGGGCTTTTACTGTGCCCCTGCCCCAGCCCCAGCAGGGAACGGTTGGTGTGGGCATGGCTGCTAATCTGCGACAATGCAGCCAGCTGCAGCAGCAAGAGCTTGTCCTGCCTCATCAGCAGCCCTTTTGCTGACCAGAGATCCCTCAATACAACCACTGAAGTTTGGAAAGTTTTCCTTAAAACGGTTTTTCTACCTTCTTTGCAAAGCAGGAGACATGATGAGCCCAACACTGAGCGTGGGTAAGGGATACAGACTAGTGTGATCCTTTCTCCCTCCCAGGAGGAATGTGACTTCTCAGGGAAAAAGAAATCCAGGGTAAAGAGCTGAAATTCAGCACTTTCTCTTCGTAGGCCCAGTTGCTGTCATATCAGGAGCTAGCAAACACTGGGGAAAACACCAGGGCAGCCATGAACCCATGGGTGGTCGGCACTTAGAACCATGGTGGGCTCCTTGCTCATGCTAGGTAGGCAGCAGTGTGGCACATGGATGGATGTTTGGTGTTGATAAACAAACTCCTTGCTTTCACCTATGCCCATGGCAAGTCTCTAAACTGAAAGATTCTGGTAGGGGAAAAGAAGGACTTGCTGTTTGTGGTCAAGCCAGACAAGCTGTGGAGCTTCTGCTTCTACTGCCATGAAGTACTTCAGCCTGGCTGGAGTCGGCAAGGTGCAGTGAGGTGGCTGAGGTCAGGCTGCACACAGGCAGCTAGCATCTGTCCCACATGCATAGCTGGGTACTGCTGGCCAGCAGGTGCTGCTGAGGGTTACTGCTGTTTGCTTCCTGACCTGTGGTTCCCATGTTTATTTAATTTGGAAAAATAAATTAAAAAAAGTAAGTAATTTGATATGTATCCTCTCAAGGAAAAGGAGTTGTTCCAGCAAGGAGCAGGCCAGGTATGGTCTGGGGAGGGACAGATGGCCCTGTGGCTAATTTGCTCCCATGAATTGCAAGCTGTTGCAAATCCTCACTGCAGCGAGTGCTGGCTCTGCATTTGAGCCACGTGTCTGTCTCCAAGCTGCTCCGAGCAGGTGAAAGAGAAAGCAGAGCTTGCAATTTTAGGCTGAGTTTCCCCAGTGCCTTTTGCAGAATCAAGTATTTTGATTAAGAAATAACCCATAATCCTCTAGCTGAATGCCAGCAGAGCTCCATGCAGCTGCTTTGGCCAAGCAGGGCAGTCAGTCTCCTGCTGGAGCAGAAGCTCTTGCCGCAGAACCAGGTATTTTCTCATTAAAGCACAGAAAACCAGGCCCCCATCCTGTCTCCTTGCAAACTGCTGCCAGTGAACCACACGCTGCAGTTTAATTCTCTGCTCAAGGTGAAGAGCAGCTTAGTGCATTCAAACAATGGCTACCATTAGTCTCCCTGTCTCACCAGACATACACTCACTGGGAGAAGATCGAAGCCTCTAACTTGTCATTATGGTGGGGCTGAGGAGCATCTGTGCAGTGGCACAGGCTCTCGGTTATTTTCCTCCTTCTTTGGCAGAGATAAGCAGAAACAACCTCTCTTCACTCTGGAGTTTTGTCCCTAGTGTGAGGCATGGGACATTTGTAGACTTGAGTCCTTGCAGGATGGCAGCCTGACTCCCCCCTGTTGCAGCTGAACCTGGGACTGATGACCATTATCACCCTGCCCTGAAGGCTGATCCTGATGGCCTCCCATAGAGCCTAGACTAGACAAGCATGGCAGGGCCCAGATCCCATCCAGCAGATGGGCATGGAATCACAGAATTGTGGTTGAAAGAGACCTTTAAGATCAAGTCCAACTGCTAACCTAACACTGCTAAGTCACCACTAAATCATGTCCCTAAGCACCACATCTACCTGTCTTTCAAATGCCTCCAGGGATGGTGACTCAACCACTTCCCTGGGCAGCCTGTTCCAATGTTTGATAACCCAGTGTAAAAATTTCTTTGATATGCAATCTAAACCTCTCCTGGTGTAACTTGAGGCCATTTCTTCTTGTCCTATTGCCTATTACATGGGAGAAGAGACGAACCCCCACTTGTTACAATCTCCTTTCAGGCAGTTGTAGAGAGTGATAAGGTCTCCCCTGAGCCTTGTTGTCTCCAGGCTAAATATCCTCAATTCCCTAAAACAACCCAGTTCCCTAAAACAACCTAAGTTCCCTCAGCCACTCCTTATAAAACTTCTTTAGACCCCTCATCAGCTTTGTTGTCCATCTCTGAACAATGCTCCATGCCGGGACCAAGCAGGGAAGAGCACATGTAGGGCTCAAGACTGAGTTTCAGCAGGGGAAGAGAGCAGCGGAAAGTGGGATGTCAGTTGTAAGGTACTGGGATAGACATCCTCATTTCTGAGTCAAAGGGGTGGAAGGATATAAATATCCAGGTTACTTTTTCTGCAAGAGATGCTAACCTTCATCAGAAGCATAAAGCCTCTGGTGTCTGGGTCTTGTGGATGATGGAGGATATCTAGGAGTGTTTGAGACCTCCCCAGCATGAGCCTATAAAAGACAGGCAAATAGTTATGTGCAGTGTTGTAATGTTTTCCCTGTCATTTACTCATTAACCCAGACACGTGCTCTGCTCTGTGTTAGCCCTTGAGTTTCACATACCTGTGTGCTTGCTGAGCTGTTTTTTGCACACTGATGTGGGACAGTCTATAGTCCCACAGTGTTAGCTCAGTGGTTAGGGGTCTGCTCTGCATCCATTGCTGCTTTGGAGGAAAATGTTGGCTTTCTACATAGTAAAGAGGAGTGACTCATGACGTTGAGGGAACCAGATGCCTCACAATTTAAATTTCGCATTTTAACAAAGTCCAAACACTCACCTTGTTCTGAATTTGGGGTTTGATGCCCTGTACTCCAGATCCCATCCCACCACGATGTGCAACTGCAGTTGTAACAACATGATCTGCCTGGCCCAGCACCCATTCAAATGAAGCCCTTGTGCAGCTGTGATGGACACACATCTGGCAGGGACAGCATGATATGACCCCCCCCAAGTGACTGTGAGCAGGTCATGCTATTTGCGTGCTGCTTTCTGTCTGGCTGTCTGGCAAGGTCTCTGCTTGCTCTCCAGCTCTTCTATCTCACTACTGAGCTGGAACAGCAGCATCAGTTTTCATCCTCTCCTACTTGATTTGCAGGCTCCAGCAGTCTTCTGGGTATTCCAGCATTTTCCTCCCACAGTCATTTTGGTATGCTCAGCTTGTGCTCTTGTTTAACAGCTACCTGCCACCTCTTAGGCATGCCATGATCCTCCGAGGTTCACACCAATTTCACACAGTGCATCATACAGCTGGATGCCTTGCAGGTGACTCCTGCAAGGTGGTGTAGAGAGTATGGGTGCCCACGAATTCAACATTATAAAGACTGCACATGCCAGGAGCTGAAACATCAGTGCTGTTAGGCTTAAGACAGTCTGTTTGTCCTGACATTGCTGTAGGTGGGTGGGAGGGGGAGATGGGAATGAGAGTGTATCATATACTGTATTTTTTTTGCAAGAAAGGGTGGATTTACACAGCAGACCACCTCTGCCATGGCAGAGAATGAGAGGAAAGAGCATCCTTTCAGTCCAAAGTTTAATACTGAGCTTTCCCTGAATTGTGTGACATAAAGGCTTATCCTCTCCTAGATGGTCTCTCATAGATTACTCCCTGCTCGGCATCCTGTTTCCTGAGATTACATCTTTTGATAAGTCAAGAGAGTTGGAGAGGTACAGGTCTATCCGAAGGCACATTACTTTCATCTGTAGATACATGTAAGACAGACCACAGGTATCACTATCCTGCTGTATCACTATCTTTTTGCAGTGGCTTGATGGATTTGAGATGGCTGAAATCTGATAATGAGAATCCAACATTCAGCATCCCAGCTCCACAGTCACTCTTATGAATCTAGACTTAGATGATTATTGAAAAGAACACAGATGCAGAAATACGGCTGAATTCAGAGTGAGTCAGGGGCCTAAACACTGACAAGGACCTGAGTTTACTTTTCTCAAGCCAGCCATCCTAGCTTAATGGCTTCTTTGGAAAACATAATCTTTGCCATGAAGCTCTTGTATATTTAAGGACACTATGGGGCAAGCATAATGGACAATATCCTTTTGAGCCTAAAATCAATATTGAAGTTCCATATCAGAAGAGCATAGCGTACAGCACGTTGCAATAAAGCAAGCAAGGACTTAAATACACTGTGTTTCTTGTGCCAATGGATGAAATGAGTGCACAAAGGAAACATGATTCTTTAGTGTATGCAAATTTATTCAACTCTGCAATTATTTATTTACAACTAATGACTGATACCAACAGATGAGGTAAAAATATGAGGTATTGATATGAGTATAACATTTTAAAATGTAATTATCATAATGTATTCTCAACGGCAATTTAACAATACAAAATACTGTGGTAGCTGAACGGTAGACATGGCATAATGTGCATTTTAAAGAGATCTTATTTCATTTATACATGGCTTAGAGTTGCCGGAAGCACATTACAGGGCTTCTGCAAGGGTAGGAGGACAACCCTGCCTTGCTAATGGTGGCAGGTGGCACAGAGCCCCTTCCAGCTTCAGAACAACTTGTCAGACAGGATAAACCTACTGTCCAGGTTTTCCCTTCATTTCCTTAAGGAAGTATTTACTGTCAGACAATTGCTGTTCCCAGGGCCAGAAATTCTGCGTCCATTAATACTGAAGCATTATTGCATTCGTTTATGCAAACTAACATAGCAGAAGTGCTCTAATTGCTGGTGTTTTGAAAAAAAAGCTGGCACAAAATCTGCTGCCATGGCTACAGGCATTCGGGGAGGAGGTGCCACTTACTGGGATGGCAGTCCTGCCGGAACACAAGGACCGTCTGTGCCCCACCAGCTCACAAGCCACCACTTGTTCCTGGGCAGGCTGGATGTAGGTAACCGTGGTTTCTTGTGGCTGGCTGTTGACTGCCAGACCTCATATATGGCCATATAAGGGTTTGAGTGCTCCTCTCTGTCTTTAAGACTTTAAAAACGTGCACACGGTAGGAGCTCATGGGCAGCCAACCTTCCTGATTCTATGAGTTATGCAACATCACATGTATGACATGGAGAGGCAGGTCATGAAAGGAAAAGAAAACAGTGACTTTTTTGGCATCCTGCTGCTCCATGGCATGACCAGTCTAAGTCAACCTGACCCTGTCCATCCAGAGCTCCTACCGGCTCAATTCCTTGGATTACAGGGCTGTCCCCCACGGGCACCACCCTTACGCCTATGCATGATGGCACGAGGGACCGTGCTCTAGCAGCAAACAAGGACCGCACGCGGCCCACCCCACAGTCCCCATACCTGGGGCCGATTCAAAGCACTGGCAGTGCCACTTCATGAAAAGACTTCTCCATTTACTTTGTAGCTTCATGTAGGACATGTATCCTGCTGAATTGACCTCACACAAAACCTTAGTAGATTTTGTTGGAACGACTGAGCTAAAACACTGGCTATGAATGACTCAGCTGGTTTATGCAGCAATAAATAAAGTCAAAGTGAACAAATGCGATTAATGAAGAACAGTTTTAACAGGCTTGTACATTCTTATTGAATCATAGATGTAATACAATTTTTGGTCTTAGGTTAGTTAAAAACAAAACAGAACCCTGCCTTGAAGGTAATGTTGACAAATTATTATTATTACTTTTAAAGCATTCTTCCATTAGCAAAATAATAAGTCCCTGAAAATGAAATTATATAATAGGCTTAAATGGCTCCCACTCCTCATAGTCAGGGGCTAATCCTGCTTCCCCCAATGCCTAAAGAGGCAGGATCATGCAGATCAGTGCAATATAATATGAAAATGTTGTTACTATAAAAGCAATCTTTCCAAGCATAGTCTGTATTTAGTTTTTTAAATCTCCAAGGTGTGTTTAAAAGCTTTAAAAAAGTTTAGTTATTTGTATAGTAAGAGTATTAAAAGGCGTGGTATTCATCTGCACGTCTTTGTGTCCACTGGATGTGGCAAATCCGCTTTGGAGTTTCTTAACAATTAGCCATATCTATGGGAGAAGGAAAGAACAACACAGAAACTTTCACTCAGAACCTAGACAAAATGCTAAAATAAAAAAGATTTACAGCTTAATAACTTACCGGTCTGATTTTGGACACCTCAGTACAGTGTTACCTTCTACTCTGCAAGAATGGGCAGTTACTATGAGCACTGCACATAGTGAGGTTCTCTAGTGGCAGATATACCATTCATTAAGGCAACAGGTAAGTTTTCAACACCTTGTACACAAACTTTCTACAGCTGAATAGAAATGGCCTTCAAAATATCTCAGTTACATTTCCATGTCTGATATTTGGTGAAACTGATCCACTCCTCCTTATTTTTAAACGTACAGCAGCCTTCCTCCTCCTTAGTTCTTTTAATTCTTCCTACATCTATTTCTAGGTACCTTCTCACAGCATACACAAACACAAAACGTATTTGACAACAGGCGTCTCTGTTATCACAGGGATTATGCCCAGTAGCCCCATGACAACAGCAAACACAGCTTATGTAGTAGTGACACACTAAGAAACAAGTGACAGATTCATTTAAGGTCTGACTGATGAAAGTGATTCGCACTGAGTTATATACAAAATAATTAATTTATACATATACATATATATAGATATAATATAGATAAATATATACATACTTTACATAATTTATTTACAATTAAAATATGCTTCTTAGAAGCCTTTAAATACCAGAGTTCTGTAACACACAATTAATGGCAATAGTCTGATTTTAAAGTAATAATGATAAAAGCTCTCATGAGAAATGTTTACTTCAATAATTGAAATTAATACAGACGGGATGTGGCAGGGGAGGGGCATGAAGTCTCCAGAAAAAAAGAACTTTCCTATAAAATTTCTGTTTCACCTTTGTACAGACCCAGGTCTGGTCAGATTTCTGCAGCTGAAGTAAGATCTTTGCTTTCAGCTTCACTGTTCCCTGCCAGACCCTGATTTATGCTCCCAGGAACACTTCCTCAGATTTTTGTTTCTGGTCCCTCAGCAATCAGAGGCTGAAATGAGTTTCTGATCCTGGCAACTTCTGCTGCACACAGATGTCCAAAGCCTTTGTTGTACCACTCTGGGGAATGTCCTCTGAAGAAATGGAAAGAGAATTATTGAGAAACCCAAATACTCCAGAAATGTGCCCTTTGGGAATGAGCTTGTCATGCTTCCTACTCCCTGCTGCCCACGGTGGTGGTGGGGACTTCAAATACTTCTCATTGTAAGCGTACTCTGAAGTTCTCCCTTGCAGTAATAAAATAAGCAGATTTCAGTTCTGTGATAAAATCGTAACAGCGGCAGACACTGAGTGGAGAAATGAGGCTGGCGAATAGAAAAGACTGCAGAAAGACTCCAAAGCACAGAATCATGTGAAGAGACCTTTTTTTTTTTTTAATAGAATCATAGAATTCTTAGAGTTGGAAGGGACCTTAAAGATTATCAAGTTCCAACCCCCCTACCATGGGCAGGGACACCTCCTACTAGAGCAGGTTGCCTAACGCCCCATCCAGCCTGGCCTTAAACACCTCCACCTGTTCCAGTGTCTCATCACCCTCACAGGAAAGAATTTATTTCTAGTATCTAATCTAAACCTCCCCTCTTCCAATTTAAATCTATTACCCCTTGTCCTGTCACTACACTTCCTGACAAAGAGTCCCTCATTTTTTTAAGATGAGGATTAAATGCATATTAAAGCAGTATTTTTGACTATTGCTTTAGAAGTCACAAAATCAATGTCCTCTGTTTCCAACGTCTCCCCTCCCTGAGCTGGAGGATTTTGCCCCGCTGAATGGACATCTGCTTTTTGCAGGTGGGATACTTACTTTAGGTCAATTCTGCAGATGTGGGTCAGTCTGGCTTTTCCTGAGCCACAAGGCTCTATCAAGTACTGAGAGTCCATCACGATGGCTCGCACAGCTCCCATAAGAGGAGCCTCTTCATGCTCTACAGAGATGGCAACCAGTATGCACATCCCCTTTGGCAAATCTGTCTTCCATGTCCTGTAGCAACATATTCCAGATGAAATCACTTTAGTAACAAACCTTTTGGACACATGAGTAAGAACCAGAATTAAAGATACAGCCTGCTTGTCTGCCTATCCCTGTTGCCTGTAATGCCACTGGACCATCCTAGGAGTCCTTGGAGGAGTTTCACGTTCCCCAGTTGGGAGTCTTACCATGATGTGGAATGGCCACCCATTTATGTTATTGCAGGCTCCAGGTGGAGAAGTTTTGCTCCCCCACAAGAACATTTTTTAACCATTATGTATTATAGGGTATGACACAGCCTATTTCAGACAGACAGAAGTTTTGGAAAAGAGATAAGCTGAGCATAAGCCATCCATCGAAGTCAGAGATGTTTCATTGCACCCGTGCAGACTTACAGAACGACAAATGCAGAAATCCTCACTACTACCCACACTGAAATTGCCAGAACACGTTTCCAGGGCATCTGAATTAAAAATAAAATGTCCTTTCATTTTTTCCCTCTCCCAAGGTTCAGTCCTCTCTTACATGCTGCAGAAGCTTTCCAACAAATTCAGGAGCTGTAGACTTTAACACTTAATGCTTTTTATTTTTGTCCTGTAAGTATTCTCTACATATTATGGTGTCCTGTATCTTTCTCCTCTGCTTTTTCCTATGGTGTGGGAAGAACTGAGAAATTCCCATTGTGTTGTGTAATGTGCATCATATTGCCACAGACTGTTTGAGACAGGGATTATGCTTCTGTTGCGGTTTCAGCCACACTACCTTGGGAAGTATCATGTTTTAGCAGGTAAGCTGCTTTCAAGGACTGCTGAAATTTGGACTTCAGCAGATAATTTTAACAGTCTGCATTTTTCCTATAGGAAATTGAGCTGTTACTCAAGGCACTGTAGGAAGATACCGATTTAAGGAGGTTTTACATCTGTCTGTATATTAATTAAAACGATGAGCTGCCTTGGCAGATGAAAGTCATGGACAGTACGAAATCCCACCTCAGATGGACTGTCAAATACTGAACCTGCTACTGTGAATGCTTGCACAATGACTAGATGTGCCTATAGCACTTTGGTAACTACATGGCACTTACTTGGGCCATTTCTGAAATGCAAAACTATGTGTCCAGGGACTGCGAAAGACATGATTCCTGTTCCCAGTTATATGGGTTTAGACCAGTCTCTGTATATCTCTAAATATCTTACAGTAGTAAAACCAGGCATGGCGCCTAACTCACAGAGATGCTGTGATACTTAACATTAAACATTCAAGGAATCTATAATGAAAAGCAATGTCTGTGCTGGGCAGTGGAGAGCTGCATCAAATCCTAGGCATGTGAAACATCACCTCTATCCTCTTACCATTAGAGCCTTCTCAAGGGAGCCTAATCCCCTTGTGATGACTGTCAAATTGAAAAAAAAAAAAAAAAAAAAATACAACTAAGTTTATCATTTCACAGCCAAAAGTTGGCTTGGGAAGGATAAAATTGCCGTCTGTTAAAACAGATTTATTCATGTCCCCAGAGGTGAATTATAATTTCACTGTTCACTTCCCACCAATCGTAAGGTATCAAATTGACTGCGATATTGCTGGCTAACCTTGCTCTAGACTTAATGATATAAATCAAAAGAGGTAAACAACAGAGTCTGACAGATCTGCCTGATGGCTATTTTCAGCCCTTAAAAACCCACCAGGACTCAGTTTTATGATATGTATTTCAGACCTTGGGGGTCATTCTGCCTGGCTTAGTCAAAAGAATGAAAACTCAATGGCAAGATTTTTCTTTAACTGATGTGACTGCACAGCAGGTCTTTAAAGACATAAAACACCATGAAACTTAATAGTGAACTAAGTGCCAAATAAGAGGACAGAATTACGGTCATCAAAACCTCCCTGCTGCTCCCACACAATCTTGTTGGTGCTATCAGAGGGCCAAATTTATCACTGGTTTAACTCAATAATATTATTTAAGAAAATTAATTGGAAAATATTTAATTTTGCTCAGTATACTGTGGGAAGGCAACGGAAATAGAGTAATGGGAAAACTGATGTCTTAGCATTATAAATTACTTTCAGAAAATATTCTTTAAATCTTCCCCTCAGAGTTCCAATAATTCTTCTTTTATATGGACAATATCTGTATGTTATCATTCTCTAAGAGAATACTGAAGTTGATAAAAGGGATGGACTATTATAATTATATTTTATTTGGCTCATCTTTTTCCTTCAATCTTTGTTCTCCCCATTACAATTCTGACTCACTGGACTACTTTCTTTTTCAAAACCGCTTAGCATTTCTCTGGCACATCATTTCAATCAAAGCAAGCAGAGACCAAGAATGGGAATGCACAAAATCATCCTGAAATAAATAACTGTAGGAATGACCCTGTAAGTGAAATATGTCAGCAGCTCCACAATAGCTCCTAGCAAGCAAAGGGGCAGGATTTCAAAGGCAGAGGGTACATAAGAGGAATATTTTTATCTGTTCTGTACAGGCAGATAGACAATGGCAGAACTGGGACTGAATTTGGAATATTGATACACAGCTATAGATTTATTTGAGAGATGTCATCCACTGGAATAAAGTGAGAATACATATCTTCTGACCCTTTCTGTTCATTTCCACACTAGGATTTTTATGGGTTAGTATTTCTTGGTCTACAAAAACTCCAACTGCAAATCTAAAATAACTATTTATACAGACACCACATAACAACATTAGCTTAAAAGCATCACTGTCTTCTCTACTAAACATTTGGCTCTTAAACATCAAACATTCCCCAGAGAGCAGCAAAAGCAGTGTAAAAAACAATTGGGTTCTATTTGCACTGTTTTGACAACAAACAAAGTGAAGAGGGAACAGCAGCTATTGTCTGACATCTGTTCTAAGGAAGAGATTATATTTATGGCCTCAGGAGTATGTGCTGCTCAAATTACATCAGAGAGAAGGTCAACATGCTCTAGGTGTACAATTTTAATTCAGTTTCAGAAATCAACACTGCTGCCCAGAAGTAGAGTTCTTGAAGCACAATTATACAGATGTAAAAGTTGAGATAAGACCATCTCTTCCTTGTATGCACTACAGGAAGTAAAGGGACTGGAGAACTGTCCCTAGCTTACCTTAGAACAACAAAGTCTCGAACAGGATGAGGAGCCATGCTGTTCAAAACATACTGGTAAACTTCTGTCTGCTTGTCCAGGCTCTCGACCACTTTCCACTGCAGGAAGTCCTCGTCCCAGAGGTGACGTTCTCTCAGCACTCGGTTGAGGACAACTGATGGGGGAGCTTCAACTTCTACCGAGGCTTTCCAAAGCCTTAGGGGGTTCCCATCCCCAACCTGGAGCAAAGTAACAAATCCCTATGATCTCTGTATACCGATGACAGAATCTTGGTATGGGTATCTGGTATCCAGTTTAGCTTAAGAGTATGCAGATTTCCCTGCTAACCATCACTGTTATTGCTGCTCTTCTGTATGTGAAAACATATGCATACTAGTCTTGGATGGAAAAATGAAGTGATACATTACTTCTGCTCTCACACCAGTGTATATCTAGACCAGTTCCCACAGTGCCAGTGGAGTTGCTGTATCATTTCAACCCCAAGTATCCTGACTGTAATGAAGGATATGTCTGTATGTAGAAATAAAAACGGATGAAAGGAAAGACCAAAATCCTGGGGTGAAATAAAGCTACCACCTTGGGCAATATAATGCTCTAGCTGGGACTGAGGACCAATTAACTCTCCTGGTTAATTGGTGGATGGGCAGAAAACATGTTGATTCACTTACAAGAATATAATACACAGATGTTTGGTCCTCAAAATAGCCACAAAGGAAGTATTGAGAAAATGCCTTTCAATGAAGGAGCGCTCAAGCTGCTTGCAAACTCGAGACTCTCGTTACACCTCCACAGCATGCAATACAGGGAATGAAAAGAGCTAGGCTATGTAAAAGATGAGTATCTTAAATTCCACACATAAATCACATCTGCATGATTGTAGGGCTGCCATATTTCAGGCAGCAAACAAGTTAAATGTAAGCACTGGATCTTGCAATCCCTGCTTTTCTAACCCCTCCCTATGCTGGCATCCTCACATACCAACACCAGTGTTCCAGAAACCTTCAGCACCTCCCACAGACCCAAGATCACATCCCCAGAAACCCAACTCCCACCTTAAATTATTTTATGTTGTTAAAATTCCTCCTCCCCAAAGCTCTCAGTTGCCCTGTCCTCCTGCCTGAGAGCCTCAGGAGCTCCCAATCCCTTCTGCAGCCTCCCGTGCCCTTGACCCCAGGCCTGTGCATGCACCTATTCACTCCTTCCCCTCTCCCACATCCTACTCCCATCCTGAGCCCTTCCCAGTCTCCTGCTGTCCCTCTCTGGGGAGGTGACTCACAGGAGCTGGCTACAAACCAGAGAAACTGACTTCTTTGCCCTAACAAAGCTAAGTAAAAGCTAAACCTGGCTAAGTAAAGCAGTGACCAGCCTGAAGAGGTAGTTTTGATAGTTTTGGCTGTGTTCTCCAAACTGCTGGCAAACAGCAGGAGAAACTTTTCCTGTCCCCCAGTCAAATTGCTTAGACAGGCAATGTTACCTGCTGTTTAAAATCTCATTTCTCTCTCTGGTTGCGGTGTTTGCTGTATCACTTACTTCATCCATTCTGGAGACCTTAGCCTATTTTGTGTGCCTTTTCCTGGAACCTTATACTTGAATCATTATTATATTACATTACATTTGTAACTGCTTTTAAGTAGTCTTAAAAAAAAAAATAAATGTGTGTGTCTCACCAGGCAGAAGGGTATGTTTTTAGCCATGCAACAATTCAGGTGTTCCATAGCTAGGCTGTATTTTGCTTTCGTTTCTTTAATGCCTTTTCTGTGTCTCCCCAAATTACCTTTTTGTAGGCAAGTTCTGTGTTCTCTATACTTGAACATGTGACCCATCCTTTGAATTTCTCTTTTGCTTCTTTCTGGAGATTCTGCATGAGACTTTCCAGGTACATCTGATAGTTCCCCCCTTCTTCATCCACTTGTTTCCCAAGCTCATCCAGGGTGGGAGAATGCACTTCTGCATCAACGTAGGAGTTTCGGGACTGGGTGACCATCTCATGAGGGACCTGTGCCGCAGAAGGTGGGAGGAACATACAGGGAAGACCTCTTGCTGAGCACTTTTCCTTAAGGCAATGTTTTTCTAGGCTAATGGACCATTCAGCATCCAATTGCAATGAGCCTATAAGCTATAAAATGGATACTATTTCTGTCTTTGCTTCTTACATTGTGAGATGAGGAAACAAAGTGAAATGAAATAAAATCAACCGAAACAGTCCATGGCTCAGTATAGCACCACTCATGCAGAACCGTATAAGACGGTATGTCAACACACCTGCGTTACTCCTCTAGCCCCCAGAAATGTTGCCTTGTGCTTCTGGGAAAGGGAGATATGAGCATTATCTCTCTTCCGCCCGCAGTGAAAGATGCAGCGAGACTGCATCTCCCTATGCAATTTTAACTTTATTACGTGACACACAGAAATAAAGTGTATCGGCTCCTCTTTTTGAGATTAATAAATTTGAATTCAGGTGCTAAAAGCATCATAATAATACAAAATATTAAACCATCAGATTTTAATTTTAGTTAGACTAAGATTTTCTAATCCAATAATTTGGGTTGAAAAATGCCACAGAGTAATTGCCCTGCATTTTTAATAGTTGCATCTTTGAATGTTAGAAGGGAACAGTCATAAAGAAATGAGATAAATAAACTTTAGATGGAGCGAGTTTACAAATAACTGAGGCACCATCAATCTCTGAGCTAATACAAGACAGAAAATGTAAGCATAAACATAAATACTTCAAAGGATGCTGCATTACGTGGCCATGAATAATGCCGTTTGAGTCTTTCACTCACCTCAAAAAGTTTGTTGCATTCCATTATCATGTGAGCAAGTCCCTGAGTAGCTGCCAGGTTTTCACTGAGGTCCTTCTGATCTGGCTTCCCTGTTGCATATTTTTTCTGTATTACTCTGTAATAGAATTCAGTGTCTCAGGTAAAATGAGCTGAATCTTTTTAATATGATAGCAAAGAGCAGCAGGATGTTCAGAACACCAGAGAAAAAAAGCCTATCTTTAGTTTTTATTTCTCACAAAAGATCATTGGGGCATTTTTAAAGGAAAAATATTTACATAATATATTGTTGAGTCAAAGGTAAAAGCAGAAAAGGTTATGCATATCCTGCATTAGGTGTTGTACCTTTTGAAATGGATTTCTAACAGACAGGATGTACATTGGTTTATGTTGTTAATGCTTAAAGAACTTGCTCAAATACTTGTAATACAGGCACATGACCAAGAATCTCTGTATTCCAGAGAGAGGGGAAAAAAAGTCAGCAGGGACATCAAGTTGGGACCACTAAGGTTTATGAGGGTCTATGTCCTGTTTAGTCTATGCTGACCGTGTTACATGCCGTCTTAATGTGGCCTGACATAAACTCAGCTCCCCAAGTGGCAGCGTGTACCCAGAATACACAGAGTAAAAAAACACCCACTGAAAATCTACCTCTTGAAATCCGTTAAAACAAGGTCAGGTCTTTGACTTCAACCAGAGCAAAATCAGGCCCCTTTCCTTCACAGAAGCCAACATTACTTATGCAAAACTCAGTAGTGCTCCGTTGAAATTTTGCATGGAAAGCAGGCACTGCACAGTCACAACAGTCACCCAGAAACACCTTCTGTGCATGTCCAAGTGTGCTTCTGGCTCTGCTGCATGGGCTTTCCCCTCTCACTGAAGCCATGCCCTGTGTAACCTGTGCTGGAAAGCAGATGCTTTGGAAAATTTTATCCCACATATCTTTAGAAACATGGAGAGCATAATTTTTCATTAAGGATATGACTATTTATGGTGTTGAGAAGAAACTTACCTTGGCGAGCTTTCTTTCTTCACTATATTGAGGTGGAAGAGGGAAGGGGCCAGACAGACAGCTATGTTCATAGGAGTCATCTGATTCTCCTCCACGGAGGTGACATCGCTCAGGAAGCACAGCAGAGTCTGCAAAACCTCCCGGTTCTCATCAGCCATCAGCATGATGGCTGCCTGCACCGCCTGCAGCCGCTGCTCCTTGGGGACATCTGAAGAAAAGCAAGGGGCATTCAAGGCGGTCAATTGTAAAATCAGATAAGGAGCCAGGAACACAGTTAGCACAGACATTCACACTCTGCAAAGGGCTTTCTGAAGAGGCAGATGACAGGGGATGAAGGGGCAAAGACCAGTTGGTTGTTGGGGGGCTGTAGTATTTCTCCTCCATCAAGCACAGCTCACCTAAACAGTGTGTGACATTTCTCTGGTTATTTGAAAGGCTCTTCCCCCCAAAATAGACTGAACTTGACTTAAAGTTTATGAAGGGAGAGTAGAACTTAGTAGTCCTGTCTTTAAATGGTATTTTTCAGGTTTCTTTTTTCCCCTGGGAAGGCAGTTCAGAAGTCTTAGAGAAGCTTTGGGAAAATACTCATATTTGTGTCCTACACCATAAAAAAATATTTAATGAAAGCAATAATGGATATGCTTAAATATCATCTCAGACATATTAATTTCTGAAACTACCATAAGTTTTGTCAGTTTGGACTCAGAGCCCTCCTCTGGGTATTACATACACTCTACATAATGGAACAGAAGAAGAACCAAAGTAGTTTTACAGTACAGGGAATGACCAGCTTTTAAGCCCTGTCTGCTAGCCTTATACAAACACTTTATTTTAACAGCTTTCAAACATGAGTGACAAACAGAACACAGCCCAATGCTTCCAGTTTTCCAGAAGCGGCAAGGCCAGGTCTTTCTGAGAAGTCAGGGGAGCCTTTGCTCAATCCATGCAATGTGTCTTTCCTCCCCACATAGTCTCCTGGTACTCCTCCACCTGTACTGTTGCACAGGCAGGTCTGATTCACAGAGAAGACCAGACAGCTTTTCAATCATACATTAACATTTGGCAACTGAGAGTTTTGGGGAAACGGAGAAAGTTTCATCAATGCTCTTCCATATAGACTACTACCCCAATCCTCTGTGTTACAGCAAACCAAACCATTCTGAATATATGAAAAAGGTCCTGGATGTATTAAAAAATCTTCAGTGAGTCCCAGAAAATCAGAAATCCCCTGCCAAACATCCTTCCTGACTTCACATTAGTAATTTGTTAAACAGGATGAAGGGGAAGAAAAACTCCCAGCTACAGATCTATTTAATTGCAGACATTATGAAATACAATTGGTATCCCAGCAATTTGTAACATTTTTTTTCTGTGAAAGGAGTTTTGTCAGTAACATTTAAAACAGAAAAATATATTTGTTGTTGGTTACATGGAAAAAACCCTACTGTACTCATTCTTCATCCAAATGTTGGTCTCCAGTGTCTACAGAGCCCATCTTTTCTTGTTCCCACCTTGGTCTGAAATTCTTTAAGTACCGGTGGAGTTCAAGAAAACATTTCCTAGCCCTTTTTTTGCCCCTGTGAGCAGTGTGAAGAAGAGTTCTCCAGACTTCCCACCACAGTTCTCTGTAGGGTTGCAGAGTCAGCCTGTGCTCCTTTTTACAGCAATTTTTTGTTGACTGCTAGTGATGTTTCACCGTTCGGCCTTGTGGCCGTTGCGAGCCCTAATGCCTGTTCCCAACTTGAAGATGGGGATTCCGTCTGGGTACGGACCAAATAGCGGCAAGGACACTGAGGTCTGCCACGTATTTCTTCCTTTGGTAAGGGGGTAGTTTACTTGGAGTCTCACCTATGTCAAGATGGGACATTCCCAATTTTCATCAAGCAGCAGTTTAAAGGCAATTTGTTTCCAAGGATATATAGAACATATCCTTCTAGTGGATAACCTTCCCCTTGGCCACTTCACTGATGGAAAAAAATTGCAACTGATTGCCATTTTATTAGCACTGCAAATTTCTGTTGCTTTTCTGAATGAGCTCACTGATGTGTGTGTAGACAGACAAGACCCGCAATTTGTGAGCTGGAAAAAAGGGGAAACGATGGTCCAGAACTAAGCGCCAATGGTTTCAGTTTACTTGTGTCCCAAGACATCATATATGACCAAATCCATCAAATTTATTTGTGATGCTGTCTCTCATGCAGGATCACAGCATTTCTCTACCAGCTGCAGACACTGTGATGTTAAATACATTACTGACTATGTGCCACAGACAGTAAAAGGAGGCAAGGAAGTAACTTAGATTCTTTCGCACTGGGATTATACAGTGTTTAAAAATGGCTTTCTATTGTTTTGGCAGCTGAAACGTCTGCAAGTGAAAAGACTAGACATACTTCTCTTTAGTGCTTCCAATTATTTGGCTTAGCCTGGCCGGGTACGCTTTTCTGTATCTACCAGAGCACTGACTGGCCTTCATAATGGACATTGTCAGGAAAAAACACTAATTCCTCTGGCATTTCAGTGTTTTCCTCATTGTTTACTTCTCCCTCAGTCTGGAGACGAGATACGCGGTTATTTCCCAATTTACAGTGATTTTCATCATTCTGATGGATTTCAGTCTCAGATTTTACTGAAGACTGCTTACGCTGAAATGAAAAGATGAAATTCTGGCTTTTATCTTTCTCTATGAAATCTTTACACAGAAGCTGAGGATGTAAACAAAGGCAGCCTGTTGCTTTCATGTGCGTTGTATTGACTATAATGAAAAGGCAAATAATCAGAAGTCACAGCAAAGGAGAGGACTGCACAGGTGGATGTTCTCATGGTCAAGTACCACTTCTCCATGCCCAGAAGACTCACTTCTATTGACAAGTCTACATGAAATGAGCCCATAGTTTAAAGAAATCTGAAAAAACAGTAAGGCTTTCTGCTTTTTATGGCCATGGCAGCCTGTCCTTCTGACTTCTTGCTGATTGCAAGACTGATATTTTCAAAGCCTCTCTAGATTTGAACATTATCTTTCCATGAAATTTGCTTGTACTTTGATATTGAAGCATTTAAGTTGTTATAAAAATCTCTCAGTGAAAGATTTTGAGGGCAGAGAGATTCCTTTATTCAAGGAATTCTTTATTCAAAGATGAGCAGAAAAAATCCCACCCTGTACTAGCATAACAAAAATATTTTGCAACACATTATACAATATATAATATTATATAATTGCCTGATAAAAATATTGGAACTTACATTGGTAGATGTGTAGAAAAGTCTCTCCTAGCTTACTTGTAAGGAGAGGTTCTGGCAAGTCCCTGAAAAATTGCTTTACCATGTCTGCCACATCATATGCTGACTGGTCTTCATAGCTGACGTTTTCCGGGGAACTCTCATTCATCTGACGTAGGGCCTGGATTCGGGATTTTACTCCAGATTTTCGAAACAGACCCACCTGAAAAAGCACCGTGTTGAAATGACCTTTAAAATGAAAGCTTTTTAAGGAATATATACGTATTAAAAAAATAAAATAAAACCCATTGCAGACAAATCGGATCATTGGGTTGATTATTTTACTCTAGGCAAGAACAAGAGAAACGTGCAAATATGATGATCCTAACTTTCCTACAGTCTTGTGCCTGCTCTTGTAATGGGACTGTAAGAGTTAATAACGCTGCTGTTCTTCATCCCATCCTAGAGGGAGAGTTCAGAGTGCATGTGGTTTCCCTGCTGCCTGAAGAGTTTAAGCAAGATGCTCAGCTGATATAAATCAGCAGTGGCTTGCTTGGCTTGGGTGACTGCCTGTTGATTTACTCCAGCTGAGAATCTAGTTCCTCAGGTTTATTTGGGTATGTATGTTGAAGACTAACAAGAAAATATTATGCTCATCTAAGTAATAAATGCTGTGGCAGAAGACTAGTATATCCTGGTAGAGCTTTAAAACCAAGACCAAATCTATTTTTCCCCTTTCCTGCTCTCTGTTTCTAGCAGTTCCCCCAAATCCCACCGAAAACACCAGTTCAAAAGAGGGGACCACAAAGGGATGACATGCAGTGTCACTAAGGTACATTTTTATCCTGTTTGCTCTCTGTTCTAAAGGAGGTGGTAACTTTTGACATGATGCCTGTGAGCGCCTTCATGGCAGCACTGCCCTTTTATGCCCTTCTCCCCAGTGGAATTCCCCCGGGGCGAATTCCTGAGCCTTAACCACATCTTTTATTCCCAAGTGAGTTTACAGTGTTTCATTTGGGAAGTGCTAGCACTGTTTTCCTTCAGTTTTGCAGGGGAAAAGGTGAAATATTGAGAAAGACCTATGAAAAAAGGCACATTTCAGGATTGGAATCATAGACTTCAGTTCCTCTGCGCCCTCTGTCTCACTGGTGGTCAGTTCAGCTTTCTGCGTGGCGTAGTCCATGAACAAAAACGTGTAAAGGCAAGGAAATAATGCTTTTTGGCCTTCTTCCCCTTACTTCTGCCAGCACAGAGTTCACGTAGCTCCCTCCTCTCTCTAGAACAACTCCCATGCTCAACTGTATGGTATTCAGGACTTGTGTTAATTCACACATTAATGACACTCATTACACAAATCACACGTCGCAGCTCTGTGAAGGGATGTATTTATTTACATGGAGATGAACAGCTACACCAGACTGGCTGTGAGCTGTCTTCTTATTGATGAATTTAGCATCGCCTGTGAGAGAAACTTATGTGTATAAACTAGAGAACTGGAGTGTGCCCTGTGTACATCCTGGTGCCCTGTATTTCTGTTCCCAGGTGAAGCTTGGCTCTTTGTTCTGACAAGAGAATACAAGAAAGAGCATCTGGCTCCTTTTAATCTAGCTTTCTCTTCTTCTTTTTAAAATCCCTTTTCCTCTTAAAAATGTTTGCTGAAGATACAGAAGGACACATACTAATTCTATTAAAAAAAATACAGTTTTGGTATGTGGTAGATAAATGTGAGAGCAGAGTCTCAGTTCTCTGCTTTTGATGGAAAGTGTCCTTGCTGGTGTAAAGAACCTTTAAAAACTTCCAGCTAAGTCTTATTCGAGAGGTCAGATATCAAATCTCACCTGTGCAATCTCCTGCTGCACATCATTCTGCTAGTCTCTATTTTTGCTTCATGTCTCTCATTTTTGTTTAATGTTATTTATCCAAACTCTTATTTTCTTTTTTCTTGGAAAAAATCACAATTAATCAGTAGAGAGTGAGACAGGAAAAGATGTTTTAGTCTCTGCCCTATAATATTACAGATTCATTCTGTAAATAAAGTGGGACTATATTTCCAGTGATTTATCAGACATTGGTCTGGCCAAATCTCTTTACATGCCCCACATGTAGCTGTATGATGCATGACAGAAATAAAGATGCAGTTGACAAAGGCAAACCAGTTTCTATTTCAGAAGTTGAAACTGAATAAAATATCCTACAAATTATGGTGAGGCTCCTCATACCATCTTAGACATTTCAGTGCCGGGAGCCAGACCTTACAACGATTTAGAGCAACCTCAGCTTTACCAAGTGCATGCAGTAGAAGCTCTGATGCCTGTTCAGGACTCTAAACTGCCTTCTGCAGTGCACAGAACAGACACGTAGGCAAGACACTGGGAGAGACTGGAGGCTGCTCAGACCCCTGGCATTGGCGGAGTGTGAATTAAATGGTAAGAAGGAGAGAAGCTGAATTACCTGGAGGGTTTTGGCCTAGAAAGATTTTTGGTGGAAATATATTTTACAGATATTTTAAATTTCTATTCAATATTTTCCCAATTCCACTCCAAGTGGAAACTCAAGATGAGTTGAAATGGCCCTTCACATAGCTCTGATGCTTCCTAGCAAATAAACCCTCCCTCTCACAGCAGACACTTGTTTGAGACTGCCCACGGACACTTATTTGACTGCCTCAAACCTCTCACAAGCGTTTTTCTTCTCTTTAGTTTTAACCTCCCTTTTGCTTTTCCCCCCATTTACTCCCCTCTCTTATCTCTTTCTTTCTATTGCTCTGCTTTGCTAACAAGCCCATCCCTATCCCCACCTCTCCTGTTCTTCATACTTGGGCAAGTGCCTCCTTCTCCAATCCCATCACTGATCCAGTGATGCATCACTGCATCACTTTTCTTCCTGTACTGGGTTTCCCTGCTCACAACACAAACCCAGATTAACCACAGCAATAACCAGGCATGCTAGCTACCGTATGTCACTTTACTGAATACATTGCTTCTAGTTGTCTCTACGCATCTTCTATTAATACATTTCTAATAGTTTATTCTTCCCATCCCTCAACCCCCATGCTACGTATGGGAGGCAGAACTCATCTCACGTCACTTTTGACAGCCAGCAGTTAGATGACTAGATTTGACCACTACAGAATCTCTTTACAGTCAACAGAGAGAAAGGATAGGCAGGACTTGTGTCTCCTCACTGGCTGTAAAGGGAAATGGATGTGATTCATAGCAAGTTGCCTAATTTTTTTACTTCCATTTTGGGGAGAATTACTGTCACCCAACAAAATAACCCGAACAGCAACCAGAATGGTGATCAGAAAATTTAAAGATTCAGAACTGACCACTTTGATCCTTTTCATGTGCTCAGAGCTAGGAAAACAGCAGTCTGTGCAGTAACAAGCTGGTTGCTCCTCTTCTGAAAGCAGTAATGGAAGAGGTCAATAATAGTAGAGGACTGAACTCAATCAGCCAGGGGTTTTCTCCCACTCCTATGTTCATAAATACACATATCATCATCCTTAGGGGAAGATCAGTAAAAATATGATTGGTATGTCCACACTCTGTAGCTGAAGTGAATCAAAAAATCTGAAATACTTTGAGGATGAAGGTCTCCCAGCTGGCTTGTTGCAGCTAAGAACACTATAAAAGGAAACGTACCGTAATGGCTTTGGCATTGAACCCCTGCTGACCTAACTCTATCTGGATACATCTGACTCTGTCAACAGAATACTTTGAATATTTTGCTGACTTTGCTCTCTATTCTTGGACTTTTATTTCTTTGCTAAGTAAATAAAACCTTTTGTACCATATCTTGTGAAATGGTGAATGCAGTTAACCCTCAATGGCAAGTCAAGCATAAGCAGTGAAGATATAGGTAGAAGCTAGTAGTCTTGAGCTCTGCTTGAATAGACATGAGGACCATAGGCCATTCTTCGAGGTATCCTATTGTATACAAATCAGCAGGACTGCTATAGAAACAAGAATTCAACAGAGTAGCTGAACACAAATGTCAAAATGGCAAACCATTAGTATTGGCACCAAGTCTCAAATCATCAGCGAGATGGGGCCCAATGTGTGATATAGCAATCGTCAAATAATTCTGGTACTAAGTACAAAAAGCTTCAGCATTGCTTGCTTAGGGTGGCTTCTCAGAAAAAAAGAATGAACGGAGTCCTTCGAGTAAAGTTCATACCTGATCTAGACAGTTATTCCGTAAGTAGCGTAGTGCTTGCTGTATGCTCTGGGGAAGAGGCTGTCCTGTTCTCTGGACATGAACTATCAGAGGCACACCAAAGACGTTCTTGTCCTTGTAGTCAGGGACTTTCATTCTCTTCATGAACTTTGGCACAGACCTGGAAAATAACAGGAACAGGCTGCATGAAAACAGCAGAGTACTCACACAGTCTATCTGGGTAACACTGCTGGCAGAAACTGGAAACTGACAGCACCTCCTTTTTTATAAAGATGGTGAAATAATGTTTAATGCACAATGCACAGACACTTAAAAATCCGTATAATTGATGGATTTCGTGGCAGTTTTTTATAAGCTGATGGCCTCTCACTCTAAGATATAGCATAACAATCTCTTCTAACAAAAAACTTCTACTGCACAGCTGTCATCCAGCTGAAGCCAACACAGTTTAAATCATACATTAGGGACTCAAAGGAATGGCATAGCGAAGCATAATGGAGACAATATCAGAAAAAATGGAGGTTGAATCCTCTAACATGCTAAATGATTTTTATACTACCCGTTACAGGACTTAGTATTTCTACTGACTAACAATTTACAGTAAAAAATGATGGTGGGAAATCTCTATGTACTAGACTCATCCCTGGTGTTACATGATTCAACTTCAGTGAAGCTGGTGAGATTCCTTTCTTCCAAAAATGATGCTGAAAACAAGAACAACCTCGATTCCCTTTTGGGGAGTCATGACTGCAGTGGAATTAAAAAAAAAAGCATGAATATGACCTGAATGTGACAAAGAGTTTTCTCATCTGTGTGGGAAGAAGATACAATTTGGATTAAATGACCTACTGAAGTAGTACAGCATGTAACTTTACAGTTATTTAGAGTCCTACTTCTACAAAAATTTAGAGCCAGCTTATTCAAATTGAAGAAATATTTGTCAGAGGGAAAACCTCTGTATAAGCAGCAGGATCTAGAATTCTAGTCTCCTTATCTGGAGTTAGTTAAGGTGAGATTAATTTCAGCTGCAGGGAATTACACCAAAGGAGAACTGCAATCTAGGGGTTCATCTTATAATCATAAAATCATTGAATTTTGGCCTTCTAATGAACATTTAGAAAGAGCTGGCAGTCCAGGCTGCCTCTGTACCCACTGTGGAGTGAAGTATCTAAAATAAGCTGCTTTTGGAGTTGCCTGTCTTCCACTGACCACACTGACCACAGACAGCTGGTCCAACTCGTTTAGAAAGTTACAACTTTTTGGAGTGTCTGGTGTCAATGAGGTTGATTTTATGGATAGTTCCTTGTATCTGTTTTTCCATTTCTAAAGGCAAACTTCAGCTCACAGCTGAATTTAGTGGGATTTTGGTGAAGTGCACTGAACATGGAAATCACAATGTAAATGTCAAGTCATATTATTTTTGGACTCAGTGTCTCTGTGTATTATGGAAAGTTCCTGTTATCCTTTTGATTATTTCTTGGATACTTAGAATCTCTTATCTATGACCATTTTCATTCCAGCATACCTGGGTCTGCGTTGTCCGTCAGGGCTTGTATACTCTTAAACATGCAGATTTCTGTAGTCAGTTGCTACAGAAGGAGCCACCCTGCCAGCATTCACGTCCCTCTGCCCTTCACTCCACTCTCTGAGTGACTAGGTAGCTGTCACAGCTGCTACAGCTTGAAGCTCCCTATAATGCAAATCCAGGGCTAAGATAAAGCTTACATCTTTTGATTTGCAGAGAAAAGTCCTGTTACTGTTCTAACCCTTCCTTTAAAGCATAAACAAACCAATATATGAAGTACCAGCAGCAGCTGTTTCTTTTCGAATCACAAAATGAATTTTGGGGAAGACTTACTGTAAACATTTCCTACTTTTAATCACTCTCTCCTACTCCTGTTTATTTTTCTGGAACTGGAGTGTTGTTAGAGAGGCCAGGGTTGTCTCATTGTTAGAGCACAGGAATGAAGTCAGATCTCCAGGATCTATTTCTGACTCTGCCACTGAGTCACTAGGCAGCAACAGATTAAAGGGGACGGTTTCAAATTTTAAGTCAATTTTTCGTCCTAATCGCATTTACTGAACTTACTATCAAAATAAGAGAATCAGGGGAAACTGTTTTCTTCTGAAAATATCTCCCTCCCAGTTACTGATGGTACTTACCAAGTCCAGCCATGTTTGTTAGACATGGAGTACTTTTCCATGATGGCAGTAAGACGAAGCAGAGAGAATTTTTGCAGTAGGTTCAGCTGGGCTGCTGACTGGTTGCTGATGTGAAGTGATGCGATGGAGTGGCTCAGGCAATGAGAGATTTGGAAACTATGCCATCGCAATCGCCTTTAGAAACAATAGAATCAGAGAATTGGTTACACTGGGCTTTTGTTGCTGGGCTGTGAGATAGGGCTGGGACAGTGTACAAAACATTCATAAACATACACACACACATTGCTCCTGGTGTGTCTGAAAGAAAATGTAGGGTGGAAGCAAACAAAACAATTTGCTCAATCTCTTTCATTTTGGAAATACCCAAAAGCTTAGATTCACAAGTGGGTGTGGGTCCCGTCCATGTACTCAGGGAAGCAGTGATGCCTGCTATGCCCTTTAGCCCACCCACACATTTCCAACAGCATGTGGGAGATCCAGATTCAAATGTTCTCTCCCTGACTCAGAATCATAGAATTTGTACTGGGATTTGATGTCTGGTCCCTCACCTCCCAGGGGACCAGCCTGACCACCAAGGTATTTGGAGATGAGGTTCTCCAAATATCTCTATTATTAAATACTGAAGCATTTTTTTGAGAAAGGATTGAACCCTGTTTCTCCTTGGCAAGAGCTGTAACCACCAAGCTATTGAGCCACTCATATCTTCTCTTTACTCCAATATACTTTCTCTATGTACTGGATATGTTGGGAAAAAAATACCATTTCAGTTTCTTGTTTTACTAAACATGAATTTTGGCTCAAATCCTCAAAACTTTGGCACTGCTCATTTACTTAGCAGTTTCCTTGAGTTCACTTGCTTGTGATCATGGTGAGCAAGCACAGGCAGCTGTAAACCATGGCATTGCAGAATACTCTACGAGGACATTACGAGACTAACAGCAGATCAGAAAATGCTAGGTTGTTTTCTCACTGCTTTCACACTACAAAGCCACCCTACACAGAGCAGTATGGATCCACAGACGCCTCAACCCAGGACCATGCTTCCTTGGCTCAACAGGAACTCACCCCTCTGACTTAAAACAGGTCTGAAAACTAATAACAAAATCACACTTTTCACTTTTATTAAGAAGTTAATCGTATTCAATCATTTCCTCCAGTCATGTAAGAGATTCAGGTAGGCTGGGGGAATTCTTTTTGAGCATAAAGTGACACATTGTTGAAGCAGACAAGTGCATTAAAAAAAAGTGCACAAACCTATTGATGCATAAATACTGGGGTGCATAAGTTAGAAGACAAATTGAAAATACATCCCACAATGTAAACAGCGTCCTACTAAATAATCGATGGATCAAGAGACAAAAAAATGCCCTAGTTTGCTCTATTGAACCAATTCTTCATTGGTTCCACATAAGAATTTCCCTAACAGGATGTCCCTTCTCTCAGTCTCACCTTTCCTCAGCAGGACCACGTCCCCATACAGGCTGAGTATGGTACCCTGCACCTTCTGACTCCCAGGCTGAGAACTTCTGTTTCATTATATCATATTTCACAATCTTGGGAATTGCATACAAAATCTTGCTACTTACCTGCTCGGCCTTGTGAGAGACGCTCCTACCCCAGAATCTCTCCTGTCCCTAACACCAGTGGCTTCTGATTCATTCAGGGATGTTCCATCTCTGTCCATGTCACTTGGTGTGGTCCGGCCATCAGAAACAGAGTTTCCTTCAAAATCAAGTGTGATCTGTGTGGGCGTCTGGAAAGGCAATGATGGAGATTCTCTGACCGGCACACCATCAACTGGCAGACCTGGTAACACATTCTTTGACCAGCCATCTACCACCTCTTGGAGTCCATTGACATGTTGCAAAATGTCATCTAAATGAGGAAAAAGGACATCTTTCTCTAAATCCAAGAGGTCTCCGGTACTAGCATACAGGTGGGAACCTGGCACATTGTCATAAATACTAATTCTGCTCTCTTTAGGACAGCAAGCCATCAATCCGGACTCTTTTGGAGTAGAGCAGTTCTGCTTTCCCAAAGAGATGCTGCCTGTCCTCCAGTTTACACTGTTACTGTTATCTGTAGGGGAGAGACTTTCAATGGAAAGTGCCTTTGGGAAGGTCCCTGGTTTGTGGTCCTTGGGAATATGCACAACCAAGTTCTCTTGGGAATGAAATTCATTTTTGCGGTTTTGGTCCATCACTTGGCGTAAGGCTGTTCCTGCTAGAACATCTAGGTCCTCCAGGTACATCCCACCTCTCTTGTTTGCTTCATGGCATTTGCGTTCCTTCAAACATGGTGTGCTCACCCCACTGCTGCTATTTTCGGACTGACTGCTGTCACTGCTGGATTTGGCAGAAAAGGAAAGTCCTCTTTTGACTGAATCTTGTCCTAAGTTTTGGAGATCGCCATTGACTATCTGTACGCAGTGCATGTCTTTCAACGACTTTGGCTCACACTGGAGAACAGGTCCACTTATCTCCAAAGGACCTGTCCTTCCCGAGCCTTTTGGTTTTCCATGCACACCTTTTGCTTTTAGTGTCTCCATGCGTTTCAGAAAGGTTCTTGCTTTGGTTCGTGTTGGTTTCTCATTCTTCAGGTTGTCCTTGGGGGACAGGACAGTGTTTATCACAGTGGACTCTTGCAGCAGTGTGCTTTCTACATCATGCTGGCCAGAGCAGTCGCAGGTCTCCCTGGCAGCGCTGCTGGTGCCAGATTGACTCCTGTTGTCACTTCCACCACTGCTCTCGCTGTGAATAGAGGAGACTTCGGGTTCACTCAGATCTGTAAGGACACTTTCGCTGCTTGTTGTGTTTTTCATTTTAATGTCCCCAGAAGATCCATGTCTGTCTGACCGGTGAAGCAAAGCATCAATGTCGTCCACCCGAGACCATCGTCTGCTGGTTCTTTGGAAAGTCCATTTATTACTGATAGCACAGAGGTCTTCTTCATCTGAATCTTCACTCTGGAAAAAAAGGAGGTGGAGCATGTTAAAAGTATGTGGTTTTACTTATTTATTTGAATAACTGCAATTGTGCTGCTCCATGTGAGAACAGGTGGTAAGGTCTCCCTGAACCTACTTTATGAAAGATCAGTCATCCGTCATTTCATAGTAGCCTCTTTCTTTTAACTGGGAAGACTGCCATGAGCATCTTAACAAGTAAGGAATAGAAGAAGTCTGCTCTGTTTTAGGGAGCTCATGAGTCCCATCAATACCTCTAGGCTTCTATGGGGAGGAGAGTGTACTGTGTACTTTTCTTCAGTACGCTTGCCTGTGCACTGAACTGTGTAGGACTGATGCCCATAGCGACTGTTTATTATAAACAGGGTTTTAAAAGGTCCAAGTACAGGGATCCTGACTTGCAAGGATGATGTTAAGAGGCACACAGTAAAGACTGTGAAAGAATCATAGAATCACAGAATTGTCTAGGTTGGAAGGGATCTTTAAGATCATCGAGTCCAATCACCAACCTAACACTGCCAAAACCACAGCTAAGCCATGTCCCTAATGCTCCCTCAGGAGCCAAGTACTACAGCAATGAGTCATTTAAGAAATCAAGACAGCAAGTATCCGGTGCTGCACGTAGTTTAGCAGTGAGAACTAAGTAAACATCTATAAACTTCACAGACCAGGTACATCTAACAGGATTTATGTTTCATGAACATAACTGCAGATGAATAGACATGATGCTTAAAATAACAATAAAAAAATATTTGGAGGCACTGCTTAGGGTGGGTCTGAGTGCAGGCAAAGGCAGGCAACCATGAAGGTGTGGGGAAGAGGACCAGCCAGGCTCAGTCCTGGATGGGGCAGCATCTACAGCTGAGGTAAGCTTCCCTTCAGTGGCAACCACTATCTTCATTGTCTTTTCCATCAGAGGCACCTCAAACTTGATCACCTCCAGCCTGCCCCACTGTTTCGGGGTTCCCCTGACCTGTCCGGAGGCAGCAGCAGCCCCACAACCCTCCCTGGTCTCACACCTCCGCCTGGGGCATGCAGAGTTGTTGCAGAGTTTAGGCAGCTCCAGGAACTACTCTGCAATGCAGACAACATGCGCCTTGGAAAGAAAAAAAAAAATGGATAAAAAAAGCCTCTCCCTATGACATTTTTCTCATCTGTTTGCTCAAACAAAAAGGATACATCTTCAGCACGAAGTGCGCAGTTGGTGTGGAACTCGCTGTTCTCCAAGGATGCGGAGCCCACGGTTGCTAATGAGTATCCTTCCCTTGACTTTGAACAGAGTTTATACGGCATTATTCTTCTACATTTGTTTTAAAGCAGAACAAACTAACTTCACCTACATGACATCCAAACAGCTCTTCACATTCTTGGAAGCAGTATGAAGGCAGTAAAATATGACAGGCTGTCAGACTAAAATGAGGTGCTAAACCAGAAAGACTATTTTGGGACTGGAAAAATTCTCATTTTAAAAGTCTATTATTAGCAGTATTTTTCTATGAAGTTTTGATGGTAAAGTTATCTCCCATCTCTGGTCTGTCTAATTGAAAAATGTAAAACAAATTGTACCAGAACCCCCAAAACCTTAAATAATGCAAAACCTCAAAAGATGAAAGTTGGGATCAGTAGTGTGCCATAAGCTTTTGCCAGTTTATCTCTTCAAGTCGTCCAGATGTTTTAGATCATGTCCAGACCATAAAATAAAATATAGCTATGAAATTTAGTTAACACTGAGGTGCGCAGTGCTCCTGCAGCTGATGCTAGTTCACAGAAATGAATGGAGATCTTAGTTCTGCTGCTAGCTAGAGAAAAAATTAAGCAGCTAGTGAAGTGGCAGGAAAGGGGCTAGAAAAGGCTAAAACGGCTTTGGCCATTTTCTCTTCAGGGAAGAAATGGTTCTACCTCCCCTTTAGCTCCACAGTTTGCTGTATGTGTATACAGAGCGAAGAAGTGCACAGACTCAGGCACTTAAAAATCCATCTATTGTGGTCTTAGTAGTCCCACAAAGTGGATATTTTAAAAACCGCAAGGGTACGCACTGCTAAATATTTAGTAGCGGTAATTATATCTACAAAGCATACCATTGCTGAAGCGCTGATGCCACCAGCCAATAGGATAAAAATATATTATTTTTTTTATTTGTTGTGCATCCCAATATGCCAAAGGGACCTTAAGGAAGATTCTTGGCTGACACAAATCCCTGTAGCTGCAATGACATTACTGTAGGAACTGACAGGATTTAGCCTGAATTTTCTACAAGCTGGAATCAATTAAACCAGCCAAAGTGGTAGAGACATTGTGAAAAACACCAAGTGGGAAGCACAGAGCAGGAGACAGAAATAAACATCAATCCAGTGGTGAATACACTTTACATCATATTTAGAGGAGGATGTTTTGAGATTTTTGTTGCTGTTGTTTTTAGAAAGTAGAGATGAACAGAAATGGATATTGGTAGTAAACAAGTTTTGCCTCTAAGCACAACAAAGATAGGATTACAGTCTCCCCAAGAACCACTCAGAAAATACAGAGGGGTTTCACTGTCAAAATTTGCAGCTCAAGAAAAGAAAGGCTTAGTTTATTTTTTTAAAATTGGTAATGAAACATGCTTGTGTTTCATCAGAAGCAAAATCAGACAAATGAAATATCTGGATACTGAAATGCTGCCATGGTGACTCACTCCAAATTTGTCTGCACTGTGAGATCTGTGACATAATGTGCTTTTCTTTTGATGGAATCAGTAGAAATTCTGGAAGCCACGAACATCCTGAATGACCCACTGTTCTTGTTAGATAGCAGAGGGCGCTGACAAATGAGACTGTCCGAAGAAAAAATGTGGAGAGCACTTTGCCAACTGACATGTCACCAGCTATGGGGACAGTGGATCAAGAGAAGGTCTGAAAGCAATGATTCATCTTACACAGGCGAAGCAGGCATCTTGGAGCAGTGACTGTATACTTCTACTGACCTGGGGTGAAATCAAGTGCACGGCTTTGGACCGTATTCAACACTCCATTTAATACCATTATGTTTGGGACGATGAGATGGGGCAAATTTCTTTAGGAGTGACTGAAAACATTTGCCAAAGAGAAAGAGGTTTTGATACACAGATTTGTCGCAGTTGATTTAAAATGGTACAGCTTTTTCACTCAGGGTGTACTTGCCTAAGATACAGAGGGATGCTAACAAAAGTGGGTTTATTTGCAGTGGAATTCTGCCACATTTTTCCAGCTGGGGGCAGGAATTCTCATAAATCGACAGCTGCAGAAGGCAGTTAATCCAATGGCTAATCTCTGTCTGTCCAAATCACTTATGGACATATTTGCAACACATACATGAGGATTTCTGTATGCATCTCAATGAAGCCAAAGGGAAGAGAGCAGCCCACAGCGTGAATGTATGGGGTGGGAGAGCGGGTGGTGGGGAACACTCACTCTGTGCTGGCTCTCACAGTAACCTTGCCTGGCAGCTTGCTTGGCCATATTTTGATGAATCACTCAGGCAGCTGCACTAGTCCTGTGCAAACCTGTTATGCTGAACCCCCAAAGCAAGCTGATTTTGCATTTCATTGTTCAGATCACCACAGAGACTATTGGGAAAGGCAGTATTTATATATATAAAAAAAAGTTTACTTGGTTCAATGTTAAATTCCAGCCCCAATTTCCAGCTTTTACACCTGCATTTATGTTTCCTTCTGTCAGCAGTCTCTCCTTCTTCTCCTTCTCTCCCCCACATTCTCTTCTGCTTTCACATGCTCTGTGTCTATTGTCCCAAATCTCCTTCTCCCCTCTTTCTCTATATTTTTCTATGCTCAACTTCTCCCTGGCCTTCTGTGGGTATGGACCCAACTAGTTTCTGTCCCCCTGAAAGAATACCAGGCAGGGGCAGTCTCACTTCTGTAGCAATTCAATAGTCATTGGCAAGGAGAGCAGCTGAGGGCTTCAATCCACTCAGAACAGAGAGGAGTGGTAGTGAAAATTAATTTAAAAAACAAACAAACAACAAGAAACACTTCTTTTTTTTAACCCACCAGACAGCTAAAGAAATAAGCAAGCAAGCGAACATATGAACTTCACATCAGACCCAAAATACTTGTTAAAGAGAAGAAGGACAGGAACTAAATAGAACTTCCAGAAGACAATTAGCGTTCTCCTATCACTATGATGTTTTTTGCAACTCTGTCTCTTGTGTAGCCCCAGTATCTCTGCTTGAACACAAGGACACAGGCGCATGGACGCAAACCACACACCGCTCCAAGCAGGTTAATGACACAATCGATCGAGTTCTGTTTTGTTGAAGGACTCTGTCTCTTCCTATAGTGCCTACCTGACCAAATCATAAAGTTATCATGTAGTCAGGGGATTTTACTGTTCCTTCTCTCAGATGTGATGTGGGTGTTTGGTGTGGAAAGTGTTGGCACTGATCAAAGACAAGAAAAACCCATCAGCTCTGAAGCAGTGAAGAGAAGAGGTCCCCGCAGCTTCAGCGAATGGACAAAATGCAAGCTAAAGATGCTACGTACACAGAGGACCAAGTGGGCATCTGCTGAAAGCAAATATCTGGACTTTAAAACCATTCTTTGTTCAGGTTGCCCCAAACAGTGAATAGAATATGAATAGACTGAATCTGCAAAAATACCAAAAATGTAACTCTAGGAGGTACTTTTAAAAGAGCATTAGATAAACACTCTAAGGAAGTAAAAACAGACACCAAGATTCGACACCAGAGTTGACAACTAACATTTTACACCATTGAAGGGCTTGGGTGAATTTGTGACCAGAAAACCAAACATTCAACAGTTAACACTGGACATGTTACAAAACTCAAAATCAATAGGCAGTTTCTGCAGTGCTTGCCGAAGCCCTTTAAGCTCAAATAGTTCCCATGTTATACAGGAGCTTGTAAGAATGACAGAGTTTATTTCCATATTCTTAACTGGGAATAAGTCAGTACAAGAAATAAAGGAAAGCTATTGTTTTCTTCTGAGCAGCTTCCATTTTTTCCAAGCAGGATTTTCCATTGTGTACTCACATGGCATTGGCAAGCAAGCCAGCATAATGAAACCGCACTGTTTTCACCCGTATATTTGCACATACGCAAAGTTTTAAGAACTGCGTGTGCTCTTTTAACACACGTAATATTGTTCCCGCTGTGTTAGTCACAAGTTTTTCTCTATTTTATTTATGATTTCAAGATCCAGTAATTCACAATATCATGCATCCAGCTAATGCCGACACACGTGTTCAAAGTCAAATACACTTAACTTACTTTAAAGAGCGTTACTGACTTAAAGGCTAAATTGGGGAGGTCTTATCACAAAAGCCAGGGCAAAGCCAGCACACTTCATGAAGTTTCCTTACCTTTTTTCTTTGGAAGTTCACATCGAGTTTCATTGAGGCGCACTTGTTCAGTGTGTTCAGTCGTCTACAAGGCAAAGCAAATTCAGTAGATTAGCAGCCTCTGATTAAAGGGCTTGACTTTTCATAGGTTCAAAAGCTTTTCTCTTATCTGCCTGTAGGGTGCCAACTGCATACAACAGGCTTCAGAAATTATACTGGTTGTATTATTCCAGGCTATAAGACCACTGTGTTAAAAGGGAATCTTAGCTTCCCATTACTTAATAGCCAGTTTTTATACATTGCTTTTTAATTCATAGACATTTAAGTACTTAGCAAAGGAAACAGGTATAAAAAATATCTGTGATTCTGGGAAGCGACAGGAGAAGAATGAGGAAAGTTGCCTTCTGCAGGACTGTAACATAATTGGTCTAAAACTGTGATTTCAAAGCACAGGTGAAAGACAAAAGGAAAAAAACGCAGCTCCTCATTTAAGGTGGTTAGCACCTTCTTTAAAAAATTGACATAAAAAAGAAATTTTAGCAGTTAGTTAAACAGTTCTCCACAGCCAATAGTTCCTTTGCCATCCTGTGGATCTTAGAGATTAACACACTCACTGTGTAACAAATCTAACATATCTGAAAAAGTACTTTTAGTTATTTTCGACTGTGCTCATAATCACGTTTTCAGGGACTCTATAAGGCTTCTGCTCCTTAAACCCAAGGCTACCCCACGATGACAGTGAGTTGAAATGTTGACAATCTGATAAAGATGGAAATATGACAATCTGATAAGATGGAAAGGGAAGGTATGTGTGCCCATGTGCAGTAAGAGGACAAAACCCTGTGCTCTTTCAATAGAGAACCTGCCATGCTAATCATAACTGATTAGCTTTTATTTATACTTAAAGGTCCTGATCCATAAAACCATCCATCTTCTAAAAGCAGAGGCTCAGAGTTAAATAATTTTGTTTTGAACATTTTCTGGATTTAGGGCTGAATTTCAGAATAGAGAGAGGCAGAGTGAGAGAGCCACGTGCCCACAACACTCTTCTGTAGGCTGCCTGCATCTCCTGGGTCTTTGCAGTAAGATCTGCCAATGTTGCTTCTGGGTCTGAGGAAGAGGCTGCAAATCTTCAGTACTGATAACATTTGAAATGTATGTGACAACTTACAAGGACTCATGGAAAAAGAGTATCGCATCAATAATATAGTCTCCCTCATAGCATAAGAACATTATGGCATTACCATATTCCTCCCCGGGACTTCCAATATTAGAAATCCTTTCAAATTGCCACCGATAATTAAGAACCAGCCCATCAACTGTGGATATTTGTTAAAAAAAATTCCCTTGCAGAATATCACCTGCTCATTTGTAGATGAAATACTCCTCCCTAACTCAAGTCAATAAACCTGTTATGCCATATCAGAAAAGTCCTGTGCTTGTCATATTAATGTGAGTATAATGCATGCAGAAGCACACCCTGCACATGCATGATAGTAACGTTCTTGTAATAAATTTCAGACTTTGTGGCTCTTTAGCTATATTTTCAGCCTTCTGCCCACAATCCTCCTCCTCAGGAATTAAATCTATTATTGCAAAGCTCATCTTTTGCCCAAACGTGGAATTTCTCAACCCAAAGTAGCATTTTCTTGGGACCCTGGGGCTGAATAATCTTCAGCACTTCTTTTGAATGTTTAAATTTTCATATCGATATTGATTCCAAATATACAGAAGAACAGGCACATTTTCAAAGGACTCCAACTCAACTTTCTGTCTGTGGAGACGACTTCCTTTGAGAGGTGAACCAGAGGCTCAGCTCGGAGGCCTTGCAAAGGGAACAGTGCTTTGTCCATTCACTGTGGTGCCATTTGCCTTCTAAAAACCAAGGGGCAAACCATGCATTTTGGGAGCAGGAAGGTGAGGAAGCAACAGCCCTTTGTCCTGTTCCATCCAGCTACTTCTGGATGCGTCCAGCCAACAGCAGAAAGGGCCGTGGTATTTCTCTCAAAAAGGGCTGCTTCCTCAGCATGGAAAGGTGCAGAAAGCACACGGTGAAACCAATCCAAAGCCATCTTTTTCCCACTAATGGCATCTTAGAGCAAGATTGTTTCAGCAGAGAACTGCAAGGTCAGCTCTATAAAAGTGAGTATCATTACTTAAACTGGAAGCCTGGGAAGCCACAGCATTGTCCTGGCTGTTTTCAAACCTGGCTTTGCTATGAAGAACTCGTTTCATTAGAAACAAAACTACTTTTTACTGGGTGCCAGGGGCTCAACCTCGGGTTTTAAATTCACCCATCTACAAAACATCAGCATGCTTTCTGGGGCTCTTCCAGCACTGTGGAAAGATATGCCAGTGAAATTAGAGAACTAATGATGATATTTGTGAGCTTGCCTGGTACTAACAACTCTAATCAAAGCCAGTCTGCTTCAACTTCTTATGCCTTGCTGATGTGCCAGCAGTGGCAGAAAGCTTTTCTCATCTGCTTAAAGTTGTTAGATGACTGACAGCCAAGTACTCAAATCTTTTAAAAAACAAAAAATATAAGTATCGGGCTACAAAAGGCTGTCACTAATGTCCCAGTCAAAGTGAGAGAAGCACTACACTTTTACATCACTGCTTAAAAACATGGGAAAAGGCCACCTGTTTGTAATCGTAACAAAACACAAAATCTGGACTTGAGAAAAGGCAGGAAAAAACACATTAAATAAATGCAAGAGAAGTGGCAATATGAAAACCAAATCAACTTGGATGCATCTGAGTGCTTGTCTGGAAAACTCTGCAGTGTTCAGGGGAAGCCTGCAAAATGTTTACTACAGTAAGTGCTTCACTGATGATAATTTCATTTCTTTTCCAGGCCATCACAGGTAAACAATACCTCTATGGTTTAACATTTATCTCTATGGTGGAACATCACCTCTATGTTAAAAATGTCTCTTGACACAATACTTCCACACCAGTGGAGTGTTCATGTGCCCAAACAGGGATGTCCAGTGCTCTTTTAGATCCCCTAGAGTACCAAGCCTGGCCCTTCAGCTGCTGCAGGTGCTCTTGGTCCAGCCAGCCCATGGAGAAATCTGAGATTATTTTAGGAGATCTGAGATGGCATTAGACACAGGTATTTAGGACTCTGAATCCTAACCCCAGTGCTGTATTTAATAACCCTTATGATGGAAGTTTTTCAGAAGCAGGAATTCTGACTTTTGCATTCTGTACAGCACTAAGCAGTTCTTATAAATAAATACAAGCTTGTAGCGCCACAGGATCTGATTAGCTGAAAAGCCTCATGGGTGACCTGTTGTCCTGCTTGAAGAGCCATCTAGATAATGGGAAAACAACTTTAAAGCAACATGGAGCTCCGTGCATTCCCCTGGACTTGTTCTGCAGCTGCTTCCAAGCAGCTGGTAGGGAATACAGCCAGGAGCACCAACCGGTCATGCAGGAGGAGGCACCATGGGGAGAGTTAGTGTGGATAGCACAACATCTCCAACCTCTGCAGATCTACGAATTCTCTTATGAATTATGACCAGGCAAACACATCGTATGGTTCTGTAAACTCCTGTCTGAGGGAAATGATGACCCTATTTATTTGTTTTGTCTTTATTCCTAGCCAAGTTTATGTGCTGCATACACAAGCCACTAGCTGTGGCTATCTTCTGGTGCTGTGGAATTTGGGAAGAGGCCATCCGTCTCCTCATGCTGCGCTCTGCTGAGGTCTGAACACTGAACAAAGTTCCTCCCAGTACTGGCAGGGCTGTTGTGCGAAGCTGGCACTGGCATGTCCCTGCTCTACCAGTTTTGTGCATGAAAAGAATATACCATTTTCCAGTCCTATCACTTTTTGGTCATGGCTGCAACTGATTGAGGTACCATATAGGCTACACACTCCCATGAGCTAAGTCAACTCTCCCTGAGATCAGCAGAAGCCACCCTGCTGACTTCAAAGCAGGACTTTCCTTACTGCATGTGGAGAGCTGGGCTTATCTCCTTACAGCACCTAGAGCAATGTAACTCAGCAGACGGAACACATGATACAGTCACTTTCAAACTCTAATGGCTGGATGTCCCATGTACAGTGACCTTCAAATTATGTACAAGCTATCTAAGAGATATTAGCTATGGAAAAAGAGGCTGCTGGCTGCTTGGCAGAGTTCAAATTTTAAGAGCTCGATTTAGGGGCTTATGTATCAGACCGTTACATACTTGTTCTTTATATTCTTAGTCACTGTATTTACATGAATACAAAAAGTACAACATGGCTTGGCTTTTCCTTCTCACCCTCTTATCACAACAGCCACAAAAGTTCCCAGAGCAGAGCTGGTTGCTGCTATTTTGGAAACAACACAGAGATCCAACTATAAAATTTTCATGCCCAATTATTATTTTGGCAGGCTGACAGCGTTTGCCTGCAGATTGCATAGCAATTTTCTATTGTTCGTTACTCAATAACATCTGAGAGGAATCTCTTGGTAGATATGCCTCTAACCCAAAGGCCTCAAATTTGGTCTTTGCTCTGCCAAATTTTCAAATGAGATTATAAACAGCAGGAGTGTTAGAATATCTCAAAAAGGTCACTGAAATCCTTTACAAGAGGGAGTCTTAGGCTTTCTGACTAAATTACTATCAGCTGCCTTAAAAAAAGAAAAAGTTCCTCTGCATTTGTACCTCATATTGTCTTGCATACCGCAATGCCATAAGAAAACTGATTATAAAATGAGGTTCAGAGTCTGATTTCAGTCCACAAGAGCAGAGAAATTCACTTTTTATGCTGGAACCATTACCATTCAGAGCTAAACTCTGCTCAAACTGACTATCCACTCTGCATTCCAGCTTTAAAATTACCCTCCAAATAAAAATGAGAGCCTAATTTTGTTCAGTACTATAGGTTGAACGCACTATTAGTCAGTGTGAAGTCTTGGTCATGCATAGCTTCAAGAACAGTTTTGGGTGCTTGAAGAATTGAAGTTTGGCTTCTGACCCGGGAATCAGTCCATGCAGAAATAATAACCAACCTTTTTTTCTAACTATATTTCATAAAAGTATATCACAGCCTGTGGCTCTCATATGATACAGTGGAGTGCACCTTGGAGTAGCACCACTACAGAAGAAAGCAAGGGTAGAAAACCAGCCACAGTGGTCAACCAAGCTGTGATGATTTCCAGTGCACTGGAAAACTTGGAAGACGCTGGTTTGATAGCTACTACAGCAATAAAGCTGGTACTTATCAGTTTCTTAAGCACAGTCATAGCAGTTCTTCCCACTAAGCTGTACAGAACGGATCAAGTCTGCAGTTACTCTGCTCCCCAGCATTCTTGAGAGCAATCACTGAAGGATCCAAGTCTTTCCTACTCATTTGTCTCAGACACAAAGGCTACTGCACAGAGAAAGAGAATATTCTGTTCCCCATAACCATAATAGACCACAAAAGAAGCAGTAAGTCTGATTTGCAGCAAGGGAGTTTTGGGAGACCACTCTGACAGCTATGCCCAGGAACTACCTGGACTCTCCAGGAAGGAGGGCATAGCCTGGGATGGAAAGATGGACTAGATGAACTCTCTTCCAGCCCTGTTTTCTATGATTCTCAGAAACCCTTTCTGCAGCCCTAAATCACAGACTCATTAATCCCTGCAACACACAGTGCAATGTACAGTGGAACAGCACACATTCTGTGATGACTTTAGCCACAGTTGCAGAAGAGGAAATAGAGCTTTGTCCAATTATCTTGATGTTGGTGTTGTGAAAGTTTCCATAACATGTAATAAAGCCTACTGGCTTAGGGGCCAGACACTCCTTTTGTCCTTGCTGAAGAGGAGAGAAGCAAAACCCAGCTTGGGCTGGGCACAGGAGAAAGATGAGGGGAACAATACCTCTGCAATGTGGTTTTGCAAAACTGCCACAGAATTGCTGCTTTTTGAGTCCTGGGGGATAGTACTTGAGCAATGCAATATGGTATATTCATCACAGGCAGAGCATAAAAAGCTAGATAAACAGCAAACACAAGCCCTCTGGGAGGAGCAAACCAGTGACTAGTTGTAGCAGTTGCACTACTGTGGGATTCTGGTCCCACTTCTGTCACTGGTGCCAAAAGGAAAGTACCAAGGGAATCACAGCAGCATGAAAACCACGTCTGCTGCCAGAGAAAGTACTTGCTGAATTCTATGCAATGAAGTTTCATCTTTTCTGCTGTGCTCAGACATGAGAGCTATTAAAGTGCAACTCATATTTGATTCCTTCATTTTTAATCAGGGTTTTCCTGTAAGACCGCTAGTTCTTTCTTAAAAGGCAGGTGTTTCAAATCCATTGCACTTGGGTCTTTTCAAATCATGTGACATTTTCTACGAATGTAGTGAGTCCTACTCCAGGATTTATGGTAAAAGAAATGAATTCAGAATGGTACCATAGATAATTGCTTAATTCATGTGGACAAGCAAACATTTATTCTGCTGTTTCCACAGCTAATTGAACAATAACAAATCAGCTCATGTTTTCAAATTATGAGAAAAGAAACCTGAGGTGTTATTTACCTGCAAAGAGGTTCTACAAGGTCCTTGTCAAGAAAATCATGATCTTTCTTTACTGCCGCGATGTCGATTGGAAACTGTGAGTCTATAAAAGAAGGCATAATATTAAAATGGTTGCTTGCTAATAAAATGAAAACACAGTGTCTACATCTAAAATTCTTTGTATGTGCTTGCCCACAGAAATCTAGCATGAGCAGCTTCACTCAGCTCTGGTTCCCTTTTCAGTTACTTTATTATATATTTTGTTCTGTTAAAAGTATAGTCGAACGTCCTGTGCACCAAAGAGACAGCAAGATCATCTCATTTTGGCTTTAATAAAATAATCAATTGCTAGCTGTTCCTTCTAGTGCTTAGCACAGATGAATGAGATCAGAGAATTACCAATAGACTTTCTTTATCCACATGAACAACAAGGTTCTCCACTCCCATCGCAGAGACTTAATGAATTATTTACCAGACAGACTTTTCCCATGAAATGTTCTGCGCTTTTTGCTTTTAACACAACTCCCAATAACAACCAGTTCAGACAAAGGGTTACTAGAGTAACAGAGACAAAAAATGTAAGCTGAATTGTAACCCCCAATATTAACTATAAAGCCAGACTAGTGTGCTGGAAGCTGACATTTGTAATGAAAAGTGACATGGCTGCAACACATTAGTGGGATCCATAATGGTGGGAGGGGTTCCAGTGCTGTGGCTGCTCTCCAGACTGCTCTGCCATGCTTAGGTACCGCAGCAGGACACTGGGATACAGGAACTACAGCCAGCAGTTTCAGACACTAGTGCTTAACACTGACATAAAAGATGCCCATAAAAAGGACCTTGTTTTCCAAGATGCAGACTGTCTACAGAGCATATTGACTTTATGGGAACAGTGGGAGCCCAGCACAGGTTGTTTTTTGGAGGGAACACCCAGCTGAGTTGGGCAGGCAGTGGGCTCTCCTTTACATGGGGGAGTCAGTATCTGAGATACTCTGCCAGGCAGACACAAAAGTACTATCAGGCACCCAGGGACTGTGGTGGACATACATCTATGTCAGCTTTGGCAAGCTTTTTAGTCTTAGTTCCTTGCTGGGTTTAACGGACCAACCTGAATCCTGGGAAACCACTTGAGCATCTCTGTATGGGGCTCCCAGTACCCAAGCACCTGAGTGGCTCGTCAGGAGACAGCACCTGAACCTTAAGGGACCTCAGCTGGCCATCAAAGGCTGCAGAGTTGTCCTCATCCACCCCACGTGCAGGGATGGATGGTGTCCGAGCTGGCTCTCAGAAGAGCTGGCTCTGGCCCACAAGGTTTCTTGGCCATCCCTCCATGTGTGGAGCCGTGCTGCCTCCAGACCCAAGCTGACCCTGGAAAGTGTCCAGCTGCACTTGGCAGAGCTGTGCTTTGGCTAATAAGCCTGAGTAGACCTGAGCTGGGTCTGTCTTTGGCAGAGAGAATTTGCAGTTTGGGAAAAATGAGGATCAGCTGCAGTTTCTCTCTCAGCATTGAGCTAGGGAGAGCAGGAAAACCTCAGTCTCAGTCCTCAAACTCCTGAGTGCTGCAGCAGTGCAACTACTTGCCCTGCCTTTGGGGACACTGCTTCCATGGGCATGTACTTTAAAGCTAGGATGGGGACATGAACATTTGCTTTGAGTTAGCATCAAAATATTGTCTTTTCTTGCTTTGAAAATGTAAAATGCAGCTCAGATTTTCCACTTTTGGTAAAGTTTTTAATCTTATTTTCAGTAAGATTAAAATTTTCAGTAACTTTCAGTGCTTTCAATCTTATTTTAGACATAGCCCAGGAAGTTAAAATAAAAGAGACCTTATTATTTGGAGGGGTTGTATTTGTTTTTGTTAATCTTTGAGAATTACAAACCTAAACTATGTCCCTCTTTTTTTTTTTTTTTTTTCTCTTCCCATGGCTATAAAGGCAAAAATCTTACTTTTCTTTAGGCACTGGTATGACTCCAGCAGCTGAGGCTTTGTGAAACATCCCACCACGGCCATAACTCAGTCAAATGTAGAGCTGGCTGACTACAAGCTCTCCTGGCAAAGGCCCAGTGCACTTTCAGTACTACACAACGAGGTGAAAAACCTACTTACCCTCATAGAATTGAGCATATTGGGGAAATCCTGCTGCACGTAACCAGTCACACGCTTCCTTTGCTTCAATTTCTAAGAAGAAAGAGGAAAAAAATCACACTTTGTTATTTTGCATTAGAAGTTCTTTTAAGGAAAAACCAAAAAGACTTGGTAGTATGTTTACTGTTGTTTGTTGCTTAAAAGTACTATCATCAATGTGAAGTGTTTTTTTATATCATCAGAAAATAAAATAGAGTCCTTTGAATAAATTCACCGCTTCCACAGGATGCTAATGTTTGCATAGCCGCGTGGTGACCAGGATGAAATGTTAATCATCTCCGTGCTGCAGGAGAAGTTGCTCATCCAGGTTTTGGTCCCTATGTCCTACCTTCTCCCAAGGGTAAGTTGCTGGGGAGAGGTGAAGGTGAAGCAGTGCAGAAATGGGGTGACTAGGAACATGCACTGTGTTTTCTCCTCTTTGACACCTCTCATGGAGAACAATCTCACGTGAAAGCTACTGAAAGCTCTGCCAGGAATACCCCAACTCAGGTCTCGTGTTACTGAAGGGACATTTGCACAGGTAGGATTCACCTTCCCACCTTTAGCCATTTGAACTCCATTATGTAGACTCCCTCCACAGTCAATAGAGAGTTAATTCTAAAGCGTGATTCATTTTACCTTAAAATAGTGTCTAAAATAGGTGGGATAAATCAACTACTGACAATGCTTTTCTCTTGTGGCTGCTAACAGAGGGATGATAAATAGCTATAGGTATGTCTGTGCAGCTAGATAAAATAGATACAGGCAGCAGCTTCAAGCACTGGACCCCAGACTGCTCACTCTTTAATTTTAATCCACTTCCAAGCTTGTTTTGCAGTGTTTCAATTATCTATCAAGACAAATCTTTTCTTGAGAAAGCTAGTACTAAGCAGTGAGGAGAGAAATCAGTCTGTGTCACCTTGTCCCTGCCTCTCCACTAATTGGAAGTATGGACACATCTGACGCTGGACTAGGTTTCCCCTTTCAAGCAGCTTTAAGTTGGTAAGGTGTATCCTACCCCCATGGAAGAGGTGGGGGAATCATCAGCAAGGGACAAGGGACTAGTCACTCTTTATTTTGGGGGTGAACAGTAGGGATAGGTGACCACGAGGGAATAGAAGAAAATCATGGTGACAGGAGGACGGTTGAACTGGATGATCTTGTAGGTCCTTTCCAACTTTGTGTTTCTATGATTCTGTGTTCAAGAGGGAGACTACATAAGATCTAAAGCTTTTTTGCACAGGAGAGACAGGCTGATTCTGTGGAATTACTAAAGCAGCGGTAAATAAATGTCAGCTCCGTAAAAGAGCCAATAAATTTTGAAATGTCTCCAGTGAAACAGACATGGTGCACTCCAACAATCAATCACACACACGGTTACGCACCCAGCCTCTGAGATGACTGATGCATGCCAACAGTATGATACCTTGATTTTTACCAAGCTCCATGAGTTCATTTTATGGAATGCAGCGTGCCAGATCCAGCTTTGCCCAGTACCCACACTGCCTGCGTGTGCAGCTGCTCCCAGAGCAACTGGAGGAACAACTGAAAATAAAGGTTCAACCAGGCAAATGTGGGTTTCTGGGAAAACCTGGGCAAATCTCCTTGCTACCCAGATCTAGATCAGGATATACCACTTGAAGAGTTTTGGTTTACAAGATCGAAGTCAAAACACGTATCTGCACCTCTCTTACATTTGCAAAATGCTAGGGAATAGAGTACACAGGTGTTGAAGAAAGTAGATATTTTATTTTGCTTATTATTCAATCTGAATGAAACAGTCCAGGGTTTTGGGACATTTGTTGTAAATCTAAGCAGTCATAATGCAAACCCCTAAATATAAAACAAGCAATGGAACTGGAAAAAGAAAATCCGGCTCAGTGGCTCTTATGCATGTAAAAAGAAATTTCAGTTGTAAATCTGAAATGCATTTTTATAGATAGAAGATGCTGGTGTGAATTTTTTCCCCATGTAATTCTGCTCAAATCACTTATTATACCCACAACCACTTTACCCACTGAAGCTCACCATAAAATCTGCTTTGAATATTCTCTGCAGTAAGTGACCCACACACCTTTCTGCTCCTCTAAATACTGAGTCATGACAGCAAAATTTGTTGCAGAAATCAAAATTCAAATGACAAGGTCTATATATCGAAAGGCAGCCAGTAACAACTCTACAATGGCCACAATCATTAGCAGTGCTGAAAAGGATTTACCACCAGGTCTTCATTTGCTTTGACATTATTTCATGTCAAGGCCAAAAAAAGGAGTATGAAAGTACATTCAGTTCCTAACACTGTGCAAAAGAATGAGCAGATTACATAAAACGTGGCTCTCACTACTGCACATCTGTGTGCTGAAAGCACATCTTTATTATGTTCCAGTGAGGCTGAATATTTTTATTAAATGCTTGGAAAAAAGACAAGCCTGTATACTTTTTTTCCCCTTTTGCTTAATTCAATCTCATGAAACACAGATGAATCGATCCTATTTCAAAATGTATTTTACAACTCAGAACAGCTGTACGTACATTCTAGCTTCATCTGGCCTAGAAGCACAACTAACAGAGGCTGTGGTTGATGGACAATGCTAGCATTTACTGTTCTTATATGCTTATCATATTTCAATGGTTTTTGCAGTTGGCTGCTCAGAGGAGCTTGCTGAGGAATCTTTCTGCAGCCCAAGTGAGATCTAAAAAAACCTCAGGTTGCGATGGGTGAGTAATTGCGGGGGAAAAGCAAGGAAGTAAATGTCACCCACAGTTGGGTTGTTTGGTTGTTGTTGGTTATTGTTGAGACTGTAACACATTGCAACCAGTTAAAAATGATAGATGGATTAACTACTGTTTTCAAATCTTTGACTCTGTCTCCTCCATGAAGAAATCTATTGGGAATATTCCAATTTTCTAAAGGATAATCTCAAATAAACAGATTCCCCCCTGAATAAGACCCAGGATGATGGTCTCAGACACGTATCAGGGCCCAGTTCCCTCCCTTATCTCTTTGGCCTTATTCAGAGGACAGCAGGAGGGAGAAATATAATGTGCTGCTGGCCAAGCCAAAACTATGACTTTGCTCATACAAGTGTACTTCCACTGGCTAAATGCACCTCTTCCAGCTGTTCCCCTCTTGGCCCCTCTGCAGTTTGGGTGAAAAGGCACAGCCAAGGATTTACTCCTCAGCAGACACGAAAAGTGATTTTTATTATCTCGCTCTGGACACATAATCCAAGTTACAGTTCAGAATGCACTACAGATGCTTTCATTACTGGATATTCTAATGCTTAAAACATCATTTGAGATAGTTTAACCTGCTCTTCCTGTGCACATATTCTAATATTTGCTTTTTGTTACTTGCTAGTTAAACATCAGTGAAAACTTCTTTGAGAAGGGATGAATACAGCACCAAATAGACGTTGCTGCAGCTGTCAATGAAGGGTTGCAGGAATACTTTTGGCAGTGTTGGTCCAGTCCTGTTCCCATGTCCAGGCTAACACAGGGGTCTCAACCAGCCTGCAGCAGTTCCACTGTCTTGGTGCAACCCTGAAGGACCTGGAAAACTACATGTGTTCACAGGTGGCTCCAAGGCAGATTGTCAACAGCACAGAGAAGGACTGTCATGCTGAGAAGAAGTGGTTTTAGAGAGGATGTGGCTTGTAGTTTTGAGCTCAAGGCTCTCAGGAGCCGTAGCTCCCCCCAGAAGCACAGAAGCCACCACTGATCCACATGCAGCATCTCCCTTGGTGTGACCAAAAGGCTGCTCACCCCACTGCACCCTATGGTAACTTTGTCTTTATGCACTACTGTCCTGCTCTGCTGACAGAAAAAAAGTCAGGGATAATTTACCTACTACTTTCCAATTGCTTGGGCAGCGGTTACTGACAATCATTAATTATTAAGGCTAGATAATAATTCAGTCACAAATATTGGCAAGCATCAATATGTCTCAGAATAGCTGAATTCTCTGGTTTTTTTTTTCCCCAGTTTTTAATTGAAGCTTGAAAGGAAACAATTTCTCTTTCCCATTTCACTTTTCTGCTAGTAGTGAGTTATAACTGAGATCTATACACACAAAAGCCCTCCAGCCACATTTCTGAGTAGCCCAGGGTGATGATCTCCTCATGGGCTCCATATCCCCCTCATCTACTAGCTCTTCCCAGGAAGTATGCTCAAAGTCTCCTGCATACAGACATTGCTGCTGACCTTTCTCATGTTTCACCCCAGAGGCCCTCCAGAAGTTGCTGCTGTGTCAACAAAACCTTTCAGTGCCCATATGCAAGCAGGGACTTAAAACCTTGTCATACACTTCACATACTTCTTGATCAGCCAAATCATCTTTTGTATTTTTTTTTTTCTCCCCTATGGGTTTGTGTTTTAATCTTTCCTCCTAGAGTTGCCCTACTGTGTATTAAGCTAAATGTTTATGAGAGACACAGATACAGTAGCCCACAGCATATATTGCAGTAGAGATTGAAGTGCAAATCTCTGATCTGGTCTGTTTTTGGTTGTTTTTTTGGTTGTTTTTGTTGTTGTTATTTGTGTATTTAGGTTTTTTTTATTGATTTAGGATATAAGTATAGCAAAATAAGGAGGACAGTTTCACTCAGGAAACATGACTGATGTTCAGAGTACAGCCTGGACTTGGCTTTGAGTCCATCTCTAATGTGAAGCAGTTTTGAGCTTGTCTCCCACAGACCATGTGCGTGCTCTGGCTATTCTGGGGCTGAAATGGAGTCAGTTTCTTGCAGTCTTTCTCTCCCAACACTTTCCTTGACTCTTCACAAACTGCTTTGACGGTGCCTGGCACCAGAGGAAGACTCCAGCAGCCGGCTGCCACAGAAGAAGACATCCTGCCCAACCTGCGTCAGGCCAGCTGGCTCCTTCTCCTGCTTCCCTTTGTGCCACACCAACTCTTGTCCAACCCTTCAGAGATCTAGCTCAACTCTCTAAGCTGGCAGAAAACTAACCCCCCAAACCAGGAATGGTCTGCTGTTGGATCTGATCCAGATCCTTTAAGGATCCTATTTAGCGCCCATTAGCTGCATTTTAATGAACCCAAGGAAACCAAACCACTGCAACAGTCTTTCCTGACATGAAAGAATGCAAGGAAACTGTCTAAAAAGTTGTTTGGAGAAAATAGCTCTGTCAAGAGAAAATCAGGTAAGTAAATACATTTTCTGGCTTGGGAAGTTATCACTGTCCATGAATATCAGTGCTAAGACCTAGTTACTACAGTCCTTTCTCTTTTCCTGTCTAGACATCAGTATTTCATCTTGTTCCTGCCTCTGTCTCTTGTATCTTCTATTTTGGTATTTCTCTCTTTTTTTTTTTTAACTTATTTATTTATTTAAGATTCAGATATCCCTTTGAAAGTGAAAGAAATAGCAACTAGAATAAATAAGAATCATAATTACCCCATCTATTCTATTCTATTCTATTTACATCAACTTTATGTGAAAAGCTTTATTATTCATTTTTCTGTAACAAATCCTTGTTTATGCTCACTTTTTAATTCCCACTATATTTCTTACCACCTTAAATCTAATTTACTAGACATAAGATAAAATTTCTGGAAGTGTTAGAGAAAATGATTAATCGTGTAATGGTAAAGGAGTGCATTTTACTGTGCAGCCACATCAGTGAGCTCCAGTGGCTGTCCCAAGCTGGTGTGTTAGGTAGAAGAGCTATCACTTCTGCTTGGTTACAGCTCGCAGGCTTTGCAGGTGCTTAGTCCGGTGTTATGATTTACACTGATTTTTGGTCCTTGTTTTACTCTCTCCTTCAAGAGGAGGAAAACTGTTTGGATCACAGAGTTTGTACTGCATCTTCCAGAACAACATCTACCTGGCATTTTAAGGTCAGTCTGGAGGCTCATCTGAACCCTGGGTTTAATAACACCTTTTAGTCTCAGAAGCTGCCATAGACCTGTGTGAAAGGTGAACTAGAGTACTCCTGGGGATGAGACATTGATTGTGTCTTACACTTAAGGCATGCTAAAGGCAGCTGTAGACACCATGTGAGAGAGCTTCAGCCTTGCCTCACTGGTCTTGATGCATCCCTTGTGCCACATACACCTGTCACATCAGCAACAAGTCATGTCACAACTCTGATGTCCTCCCAGAAGAACACTCACAAGGGCAGATGGGATCTGTAGGAAAGTTCAGTTCAGGCTGAAGCTGTATGAGAACAGCTCTAATGTGTTTCAGCTTCTTGCAGCCCGGTCTGAGATACTTCAATGCTGTCATTACTCTCCTGCTCCTACACCTCATACTCTTTAGGATGCTTATTTGTGTAACTATTATTCTTATTTCACAGATGGAGATTTAAAGCACTTTAGAAGTACATAAGCAAGTTAGAGATAGGCTGGTGGGAATTACATGCCCGAGTCCTTTAACTGCCCATATCAATATGGCTATGTCAGTTACTTCCCAGTTACTAATACGCTTAGAAAGCTGGTCTGGTCAGACCAAATCCCAAATTTCTGATACCTAAAACTTCATTGTCACTCAGCTACTACATGACACTAAATGCTGATAGGTTTCCACTGAATAGCATTTGCAAAGCTACTTTGGAGCTAAGAACTTAGACTACAGTGGAGTAAACATGCTAAATTGTAAAGAACAGGAAAATATTTATAAATATGAGAAAAGATGACTTTCCAAGGTCACACAGGAAATTCACAGCAACACAGAGACTCATGTAGTTTGCAAGGAGCAGGTTAATACCTTAACTACTAGATTAACTACTAGATTAACCTAAACTACTACTCACTTCACTACTGCAAGCAAATTGGTGTAGATCATGGAAAAATATAAAAATCCTCATATTCCCTAAGGAAAGAGTCCCATGCAATTTAATAAAGACAGATACAATTTTCTGCAAACTTTCATTTTGCATTGAATTCCACTAGAATTCTTTAAAAGAGAAAATTTTTATTTACAGCAAAAGTTTTATTTACAGCATGGCATAATTTTATTTTTTTTTTTGTGCAAAGCATATTGGTGCCTCTGAAATTATTTAGGCATTTAGTGTAATTTCCTGAGACCTCTGTATGAGGGAATGCGTTTAAGTAGAGGTCTAATGGCTTACTCCTTTCCCTTCCACTCTGTAGGACTTTTCCAATAATATCACAAAGGTAACTGTACCATGCACCACTAAAATTACTGTTTGTACTACAAATATATCATAAACAAAATAAAACATAAGTATACAATGGATTTATATGATTTTGCTACACTGTAGTGCATACTCTTCAATAAATCCTGATAATAAGGTTTTCAAAAGTGGAATTTCATTGGAATTATTTTATATCATGCCATATAATTACTATTAGAGGCAAGGTTATGTTTTGTAAGCAAGGAACAAATAAAGCTGTCAAATTCCTATTTTAGTAGACCTTAAACTTTTGCAGAATATTGTGGCACCAGTAATAATACAGGAAAATATGAACCTTTAAACTACTGGGGCTGAATATAATTCAAATGTCAATAGAAAAAGATCCTTTCAAGCTCATGAGTAGTTTCTTTATGTGTCATTCTTTATACTTGATGAATAATAGTCAGACGATGTTCATTCATGCTCTGACTTCTTAGAAAGGTTGAAACTGAGAAGCATGGTTATTTATGGACACAAAAAACATCTCATATGCTGAGAGATGAAAAGATCAGGACTGTTTTCCTTGGACAGGAGACAAATGAGGAAGGGTTATGATAAAAAGGGTACAAAATCAGGGGTACCACAAAAATAGGAAATTGGGAATTTCTATTCACTCTACCTTGCAGCACAAGGACAGGGAGATTAATGAAAAGGGAGGAATGAAAAAGAAGGAAGGCAGTATGAGCTGATAAAGTATTTTTTTTAAAGCAATCTATAAAAATTGTTGCCAAAGGACACTGGGACCAGGAAGTGAGTGTGCTCAGTACTGAGCTGGAGTCTTATCTGACTATTCACTGCTACCACCACAGATTTGGAAAAGGATTCTCCAGAATGGAATAAATGAAACCAAACTAATAACAGCGTTAAGAGATTATTTCTTCCTTTCTACAGCTTTTTCTTCTGAGTTACTGACATTTCTATTACTCAGACATAGTCTAGGACTATATAAAAAGTTTCTTTCAATCATTACGACCTCTGTTTTTCCCCTACTATAACCAAATTCTGGACAGTCCAGACAGGAGACTGCTTGTCAGCCTTTTGTCTTGAGCAAGGCTGCACTTCCCAAGAAGAGAGAAGAACGGTAAGTTATTCCAGCAAGGAGTTCAGAACATAATTCCCCTTTGGGTGAAAGGTTTATTCTGCATTCCTCCCCTAGATTAATGGGATACTGGTAAAACTGGTAGGCCTGAAATTTATAGCAGGTTCACCAAGCACGAAACTTTACAGGTCTGGGAACACCATGCCTGTATTAGCATTTTTTACATCTAGATCTCATCAGAGCTAGGTATATATCACAACAGTTTCAGTCATGGTAATAACATGAAGGCAGATATGCAAACAGCATCTCAACAAGAAAGCACCAACAGCTTGCAGTGTAGGAGAGACCTTCATAAAATGTGCTACACCTCACAAGCTCTTTAAGCTGAGAGGTGGCTTGCTGGGGCCATTGAAGCAGCTACCACAAGTCAGCAGGGATGGACACAAGGACACATAAAGACCTCACAAGCAAGAAATAACCTGAGGGACTCTCAATTCAGAGTAATTAGTTGCTCCTCCAGACAGCTGTCACTTTCTCTAAGAGTCTTTAGCATAAAATCAGTTCCACAGGGAATTCTCCCGTTGTGTAGGCTTCTGAGTAACTCCTTCTGCTGAGGTACAGGGTGTTCAGCACAATAGGTATCTAAATATGAGAATGCAAGGAAATTTGGACACCAAGTTTTCTTAACATTTGGAAGTCTCAGCCGTGATATTAATAACATGGCAAAGACTTTTAATATTGGCAACTGATGCTGAAAAGTCACGTCCATGTTAAATGGCTCAGCTACATGATAAAAATAAGAGATTCAGGTCTTTCTTTCAGTGTCCTCTCTAAGTTTTTGCCTGCTTCGTATCATCATGATCATTTCTATTTCCTGCTGGTTTCCCTTTCTCCTTTTCTTTCTATGTGTTCCACTCCAAAGTCACTTAAAACTAACTCTCTGGCATTCATTTCTCTGATGTTTTTGCTACTCACTGTCCCACATGTCCACTCAGTTTATACAACCTTACTCCATGTTATTTTCCTTTTTTTCGCCATCTTCCTTTCAAATTCCTGAAACACAATTTTAAAACCCTCCTAGGCCCAAAATCTCTCCCTATCTTCACGTATCATGTCAAAACCACTTTTATTCTTAGCTTACAATTGATTTGTACAATACAGCACTTTGTGATGACACTAATAAAACAATAGCTTGCATCCCACATCTCATCTTGAGGCACTTTAAATGGTTATAAAAACTGATACGAAAGTTATATATAGGGATCACTTCATCCCTGGGTGAAATGCAGCTGCATTAGGATGAAATGTGGCAGCTGCATAAAAGAACACTGCAGCAGTTTACGACAAGAAACAAGGAGAATACTCTATCCAGCTGAAACTACTAACAGGATTTACGAGACAGATAAAATTCAAATAATATATATATATATTAGGAGCTGACAAGGACACCAGGCTCTCCTCCCTTCAGTCTTAGGAAAAATACTCTGGTATTGCTAATGGGCAGAGGTGATTAAGAGCTTGGTTCCCTTCACATCCTCCCGCTTCCCCATTAGGATTTATATTCCTTTTCTTGCCTTCTGACAGGCCCCTTGAGTCTCAGCTCAGCACAAAGTTGGAGGACAGTGTAACACCCACCCATTCTGCAGTACCATGCTGCCCTTCCCATCTATTTGTCCTGCCATTCAAAAGCTGAGCACCACTGACTTGGGAATTAACAGGGCTTTGATACATGAGCCCTGTCTGTCCACTGAAAAATGTGTTTGGATAAAGGTCCGGAAAATGCAAGTCTTTAAGGGCTCGAATATAAAATACATTGTATTTTTAATGTGGAAGGAACTTTGTCAAATAGGTAGAGAAGGACTAACAATCTCATCCTTTGGGATCTACTCCAAAACTTCTGGTGACTCATAGAGTTGCTACGGGCCAAATTTTGAAACCAGACTCTCATTTTATTAGTTTCTGCCTTTCGGTTCCAAACTTAAGAGATCTAGTCAGCACCTAAACTATGTATTATAGACCAGAGTGGCCTGAAGACCAAAATAGATGCTGAGCTCATATTGAAAAGGGAAATGTTGAGTTCAGATCGTGCTTAGAAAACCTTCAAGTGTATGCTCACTTGCGATCCAGATGTGCTATAAAGTGATTTTTACATTGTATCATTAATAGTTCCCTAACTTATAGTAGTATTAATAAGCAGTCATTGAAACATAGTACCTACATGTACCTATTCATGCTATATGTTCATGTTATATATTCATGTAACATATCTTCTTTTGGATCATCATTTTTGAATAGTGAAAGAGCAAATGAGCAGCCCACAGACTGCAGATCAGATTTGCAGAAAAGGACCTGGACGTCTGGTGGACACCAACTCAAGCATGAGGCAGCAATGTGCCCTTACTATCAAGGAAGGCAGACAGCATGATGGCCTGCATTAGGAGGACTGTTGCCAGCAGGTCAAGGGAGGTGATACTTCCTCTCTTCTCAGAGCTGGTGAGGCCACATCTGGTGTGCTTGGTCCAGTTCTGGGCTCCCCAGTAATAAGAAGATACAGATTTAGTGGAGTGAGTCTAGCACATGGAGATGAAGATGAATAAGGGATTGGAGCATCTGAGAGATGAGAGGCTGAGACTGTTCAGCCTGGGGAAGAGGTCTCAGAGCAACCTTACCTATGTGTATAAATATCTGAAGGGAGAGTGCAAAGAGGGCAGAGCCAGAATGTTCTCAATGGTGCCCAGTGACAGGTAATAAGCCCACACTGAAATGCAATATAAAACACTTGTTTACCACGATAGTGACTGAGCAGGGCTACATGGTAGTCAGGGAGGTGGTGGAATCTCCATCCTTGGGGATATTCAAAAGGCGCCTGGATATGGTCCTAGACGGCTGGCTGTAGGTGGCCTTGTTTGAGCAGGTGGGTTGGACAAGATGACCTTCCTACCTCAACCGTTCTGTGATTCTGTGACTATTTGAGAAAATCTGTAAATGTAGCCCTAAGCTGACCCAGCTGTGAGGGGGTCAAGATCTCCACGAGGCACATCATACTTCTCCTAATGGAGAATTTCTGGTGAAGGCTTGCTGTAAGCTCCTCTAAACCCCTTTTCTTCTTGAGGAAGACTCAGCACCACTGATTTTAGGACTCGGGGAGTAATAGGAAGGGTCAATATAGCACCTGGGAGAGGTGTAGCCAATAGGAGGTATATATATCAATTCCAACTGTATCACTACTGGAAACTTGCCATAACTTTATACTCAGGATGATAAGTGTTATTATCTTTGTACCTGGACTAACTCTTTGATTAGATTGCTAGTACTTCGGTTACAGGAGCAGTAAATTCTTCGACCTGTACACAAAGTATGTTTCTCCAGTGCACGTAAATTGTGCAAGGTGTTTTGTCTGGTAGTCTGTCCTTGAGATCTGGTTTGAATCTGGAAGCAGCAGATGGACCCCACTACATGCAGTTTGTTAAGCTACCCTCTGTCCTTGCAAGGTTTTGAAAAATGTCATGTCTTGCAAGGTTAGGGGAGATTTGCAGACAGCTGGAACTCAAGCAGCATACAAGATGCACAAGGTCTCCAGAGTGGCCTGACATTCAGAGGGCTCCCAAGAGGATGCAGTGCCGGTCTGAGCATGATTTTCAGCTCTCATGGCTACTCATAACTCCAATTAAAAACAGAGATTTAATGTCTCTGGAAGTCAGGGTTTTCAAGCTCAGTGTCCTAAACCGGAGGTCAAGTTTCAGACTTCAATGTCTTGCTTAGTTTTTCCACAATACCCAATGTGGTTTGCATGTGTGTGGTACTGAAGTTAATTGGTCAGACAGTAATTGGAGCTCCTCAGATGAAAGGCACTATGGAATGCAAAAGAATGCTTCATGTTATAATTCGAGGGAAAATGTAAACAGTACCCCAAAAGATAGATGTTGTCATCGTAAACTTTTCTCTGAATTATGCAGATAAGTAGAACAAAATGTAATTCCTTATCAACATATTAATTATTCTTTGATTATACCCTTCATGCACTGTAGATGTTCAAATTACATGTGGGCAATCAGATATACATCAGAGAATCTCTACCCATCTGAGGTGGTCTTCATGCTGTGAATTTATATTAAACACTGAACATTAATATGAAACTAACTCCCCTTGGAGATAATACTTTGATGTATTAATAAGAAAGACTTCTCAGTTTAAGATTAAAGCACTTTCTTTTGGAGTTCTGTGTGAGGGGAGTAATTTGTAGTACAAGAAACATTGTTAAGATATAGCACTTAGAGAAGAGGTCGAATATTCAAGCCAGAGGTCCAAACACATGGCCTGTGCACAGTGAACGTATTGCAAAGTGCTGAGCTCCCACACGGTGTTACCAATATTATCTGTTGTTATCAGCCGATTAACACTACAAGCAGATCTGCCTTTAGATCCCACTGTTTCCTTATTAGCTCTTTCTATGAAAGGGCCTAATGAGAAAGATGTCCTGTGTAGTTCTGTAAAAAATAAACCCCAAGTACCAGCATGTCAGTGGTTCACACAGTCTGGAAGTTGTAATCTACATGCATTCCAGTAACAGGAGGGCTGACATTCTTCTGAAAATACAGGCAAGAGCTGTACCTAGACACCCAGATGACATTTTCTAACTCACAACCATATCGTAATTATTATCATTTAAGCATATCAACATTATTAACATTTCATCATGCCTTGAGACTGTGGTGACAATTTATAAAATCAAGTTTAACATAATTATGGGTATTTACTTTTTTATTAGTATTATTTCTGAGAGGATTAAACATCAAACACCCATATCTGTTTAGCACCCATATCTTTATCAACGTCCTGGATGAGGGAATTGAGTGCACCTTCAGTAAGTTTGCAGAGGACACCAAGTTGGACAACAGTGGTGATCTGCTTGAGGTTAGGAAGGCTCTACAGAGAGATCTGGACAGGACGGATCAATGGGCTGAGGCTAATGTGATGAGGTTCAACAAGGCCAAATGCCAGGTCCTGCACTTGGGTCACAACAACCCTGTGCAGCACTACAGACTTGGTGAAGCAAGAGTGGCTGGAGAGCTACCTGGCAGGAAAGGACCTGGGGTATTGGTCAACAGCCAGGTGAATATGAGCTAACAGTGTGCCCAGGTGGCCAAGAGCATCCTGGCCTCTATCATGAATAGTATGGTGAGCAGGACAAAGAAGAAATCATCCCCCTGTACTTGGCACTGTTGAGGCCCCACCTTGAGTATTAAGTTCAGTTTTGGGCTCCTTACTACAAGAAAGACACTTGAGGTGCTGGAACATGTTCAAAGAAGAGCAACAAAGCTGGTGAAGGGTCTAGAGAACAAGTCTTGTGATGAGCACTTGAGGAAACTGGGGTTGTTTAGTGTGGAGAAAAGGAGGCTGAGGGGAGACCTTATCACTCTCTACAACAACTTGAAAGGAGGTTGTAGATAGGTGGGGTTCTGTTTCTTCTCCCAATCAACAGGTGATAGGACAAGAGGAAATGGCTTCAAGTTGTGCCAGGGGAGGCTTAGATTAGATCTTATGAAAAATTTCTTCACTGAAAGGGTTATCAAGTATTGAAACAGGCTACACAAGGAAGTGGTTGAATCACCATCCCTGGAAGTATTTAAAAGACTTGTAGATGTGGTCCTGAGGGACATGGTTTAGTGGTTGACTTGGCAGTGCTAGGTTAATGGTTGGACTTAATGATCTAAAAGGTCTTTTACAAGCTAAATGATTCTGATTATTGCTTTTTTTCAGCTGCTATTTACTAAAATCATATTACTAACAAGAGCTCTCAGGATGTCTTCTTATGACTGTAAGAAGACATTAAAAATCATTAAATTAATACCAAGCAGAAATTAATTTTTCTTTAACTGGCTATTCTGAATGTGTTTCATCTTCCTTTTTGGAATTGGATTGATCCTATGTCAGTGCCAGATGTGAGGTGATAAGCTGGCTCTGCCATGAGCAGGGTTTGGACCAGGCAACCTCTATTGTTTCATGGTTCTACAACTTTTCAAAATTATTTCAGTGACTGAAGAAATAGCATATGCTTACGTAAGGATGTTATTGTGAACTAAATCTTACCCTTTGCTTTGATGGTGTACGCTGAAAAACACTAAAGTCACACTACTGTGTTTCAGTGTGATCTAGTCCAGAGCCACTAATTACATGGCTTTCTGCTGATCTTTACAGAGTGATGAGAAAAACAAAGAGATTAAAGGAAACAATTACTCACTTACTAAAAAAAGAAAATCTTTCCTCACTCTGTCTTCACAAAGGCACCCATTTTTTACGAAAGTGCCTTCAAAAAACTTCTTTCTGACAGAAAAACAATACTAGATGTGGGAAAGTCAAATTAGAAGTTCTTTTTTATGGTAGCAGTCCAACTACTGTTCAGACAGCTATTTAGACAGTTTCCATCTTCCATCATATGATGGAAATTCCATTTGATTTTACTGAATAGATACAGATAACTTTCAATAGCTAAGTGGTGAACTCACAGGCCAGAATTCTAAGGCTGTTTAGATTTCCTAAACTGGAGGGTGCACATCTTTCAAGATCTAAGAAGTCTTTAACTCTCATTTGCCTTCCCAAGCACCTGATTCACCCGATCCTGCCTCCTACTACCAGGTGGGTGCAGACATGAGCCATCAGGATTGTAACACGTGGAGATTCTGGTATGTACACATTTAAACACACTTCAAAAACACAAGGGGATTACAGAGCAAACAGTTTTACCAATGAACTGAAATGTTTTGAATATCTGAACTAAAACGCTTCTAGGATTTTTCTTCACACAAACCATCTTATACTTTCATTCAGTCTCCCTTGCAATGCACGCTGCAGTCCATACATCTGCAGAGCAACACCCAGAACTCATGCTAAAGCAATTCCTACATAATAGCTGTACATAAACATTTACTCCTCGTTCATACCGGAGGGAGGAAGGAACAGACAACTTGGCTATAGTTGTTGGTATAGTTATTATTTTTTGCATTTTGGCTGAAGTCTCTGGTTTCCTTTCCATAAGTTTTCTTCTTTTTTTTTTTTTTTTATAGAAGGCTATGGGGGTTTTATGTTCTCCTTCAAGTAGACAGCAGACTTTAATGTAGTGAAAATGCAGGTTTTCCATTCTGCAGCTCACCTATGTGTGTTTCCAGCTATTAAAACCATTGTACAAAATAGCTGTTCCCTATAATACAAAATTCTGCTATAGCAGAAATAACACTGGATATCCATAGTACTGACGTTTCTCATTTCCTTACCCTTCTCACACCACAGAGAAAATGGAAGCCAGATTCATAGGAACCCTGTAATTAATCAACAATAATCATTGCCAGCAATAAAATAGAATTAGCAAAGAACTAATTAGTGCACCACCCAGGACTAACAACCCTCTACACTTTTTTACTATTCTTTTAAGCTACAAGCAGGAAAGACATAAATTGTTCTTTAATCGAATAGCATGAAAGAGTTTAGGTAGGTTAGACATTTGCAGTTATCACTCTATAAAGCTGGAGTCCGCTTTTCATCTATGTGGCATATATTACCCTGGAAGAAGACACAGGAAGGCTGGAGAACTAGCAATGCTTGCTCCCTGGTGGTACAGAAGAGTGGGGTTGTGGGGTAGACAGCGGGAGACACCTAATCTACTGAAGCACAAACCTTCTATTTTCATGTCACTATCTCTAATGCAATAATAGGAGGGAATACAGAAGGGTTGACTCTGCAAATGCCAGTGAAGTACAGACCCTGGCACTTTTTAACTTGCTGGCTGAATTTCAATTATTTCTTAATCCTGTAATAGTTGATGGGAAATCAGAGGCAGTTTCAGTTGCCATCTCACAGAGTCCTTCTTTGCTCTGATTGCTGGAGAGCACATTCTCACGGGCCTGAATCACTACTTGCCCAGCTGTAGGCAAAGATGGTTTGGTCACTAGACAGTGCTACCAGCTAGATTATATGACTAATTCCTTGTTCGGCCAGACTTTTGGTGGGAAATGAGACATATCACTTAACACTTAAACTTCAGTTAGAAAAGGGAAAAAATGTTCTTCCTTCCTTTGAAAGGAAAATTGTGAGACTCGATGAGCTAAAGAGCATGTTAAAAAATATGCTCCAAGTACATGAGGATCCCATAAGCCACAGTGCATGAGGTTGTCTTCTTTCCTTTGCAACTTCAACAATCGGGTGGCCTGGATATCAAACAGGAGAGGTTTCTTGGTTCTAGTAAGGTGAAATAAATAAGTGTCTGTTTGTGTCTGTTCCATAGACAGACACAAAACACTTGCCCTTCCAACAAATATTTCCCACTCGGAGTAGTCCTAAGCCATGACCTGTTTCCTGATCATTTAGAGAGCATTCACCAGGAGATCAATGAATGTAACTCATGCTTGAGGTCAGTTTAGTCCAAGAGAGAGGCTAGTGAAGTAAAAATAAACAAGTAAAGAATATGTTTTTTTTTATAAAAACTGAGAAGAGTGCTGAAGTGCATGTTTGAAATATTTCCTCTGAACTCTGCAGTGCCGCTGGCACGCCGCTGCTTTAGCACTTGGTGCTTGTTCAACGTGTGCTACGTGGATGCACCAAGGTCTGCATACACACATTTGCCAAGCCAAACGACAAAAAGTAATGTGACTATTTCTGAAAAATGAAGTGTTTATGGCTTGCTCAGTTTCAGAATATGTTTCATAATCTTCAGCACTCGTAGTGTGTCACTCATGGGCTTGCAACATATTCCCTCTGAACAGAAGCTGCTTTGTGCTCACCACTGAAGACGTGTGTGCTGTGCAAGTGCCATACTGTATTTTGGCAGTAGCTGCTAGAAGTAAATTTACAGAGGATTAAGGAGATGGAAGGCAGCATGTACTGTTATTCTGCAGAGCATTGAAATACCCTGCTTAAAGAAGAGAGGAGAGATGGCTGCTATTCAAAATCTTGGGGCCTGAGGTTCAGTGTATTGGGCAAAAATTCTGTTTGGTCTTCAGGAAAATAAGTTCTTGAACAACAGCAGCTGCCTTTGCCCAGAAGGAGTGTGTGAGGACACCTCCCTCCTTTGGACATCACCTCCAGCCTGAGACAGGAGCTGTCCCCAGAGGCACAGGGCCACCAGGACCAGCGCCAGCTGGAAGCTCCCTGCCGGCGGCTCTGCTGCCTCCAGGATCAGCTTGGAGCCCTTCCCCATTTCCAGATGTGCTCCACAAAGAGCAGGATCCAGGGGCTGCTCTGCCTTTATGTGCCCTGAAGGCCAGAATAATGAACGTATATGCTGAGGACATAAGCCATTTTTGGCTGTCCGGTGCTACAGTAATGGGATATACAGATAAACACAAGGATTGAAAACTGGTTATGTATGCTTTGAAGGAAAAGGCAAAATACTTTATTTTCCAATTCTAGTCTTCTTCTAGACTTGACCTTGGTCTGCACTTTTAAGAATCTGACATTTTTTGATGGTTTATTTCACTTTCAGATTTTGGCAGGGTCTAGCCTCAGATATGCCAGGAATATGATGAGATAAGTTGTTCTCCAGACAGAAACAGAAGCAGAAAACAGGCAGTTGCCTACAAAAGATGGTCTCTCCTACAGATTTCACTGTAAAAGTGCCTGGCTCAGTTTTCAAAAGGAGAAGCCTAAATCTGACAACGAAATCTCAGCAAAACGGAAGTTAAATATTTTAAATAATCATCTTAAGAGCCCACATGTTGCTCTGAAACCACTGGTTAAAACTAAACACATGATAAGGGTATTTTGATTTAGGAGATGGGCTGTATTTTGCAATATTTTGTTATATTGTAATGGCAGTTAGAGACCCAGGAGCCATGGTATCCTGTGGCCACTGCATTGTGCTCTGAAGGCTCACTTACTACTAAGGAATCACACCGTTGTACTGAAAAATACAGTTCCTTTTTTGCTGGTAGAGCTTCATCTTTAAAGACAAACAGTAACCCAAACTAACCAGCCTGGACCCTTATGGTTTACCTGTTCTGGAGGATGTGCAGCGTAGGCAACATTGACAAAAGGTGAAAATTACAGCTGTGATTTTGGGAACAAGAGTTGGGGCTTTCATTAATCTTTCTGCAACTCCAAGCCAAAGCCAATTGCTAAAAGTAGCCTAAAACTGAGTCTCCAAAGCTACCATTTGTTGAATGTTTTTCAAAGCATTTCTTTCATTCATTGTTTATCATCTGGCCTTTCTTCATCAGGGGGAAAAAAACCTAATGAATACTTATCACCTGCAAGCTTGAATCCTCCTGGAAAGAACTTTTTCAGGAAAATGTTATTGTGGTGTGCACTTTCAGGGAGTGCTGGAGTTTTGAAGTTTCTCATGATGTTTTGCATTTTTCTTCTAAATGAACAGGCAGAAACTCATCTGGCTCTCATTTTCATTTGAATTCTCAACAGACTTTAGAAAGGAAATTCCAACCAGAATTCCTCCAGAAGTGTATTCCTATACCAAAAATCTACATGGGAACAATGCTGCATGCTTGTCTCAAACCAACAGTAGCCAGGAGAATCAGAGCTAAGGCTGGGTCAACAGTAGACCTCGTGCTCCAAAGAACAGTAAGTGCCTCAGTGGAGGGGTTGGTTTTGTAAACCAAACTTCAATAAGACATGTCAGAAGCTTAGTGTTAAGCATATGTTTAAATATCTAGTTGACTTGTCTTCACAGCAGCCATTTTGTCATCCTTGTAGAACATTTATTTGTATAAACTGGGATGTCTGGACATAAAGGGTGGCAATCCTCTCGCCTATCTGCAGCTGCATTAGAATTATTCATCCAGGATGCTCCTGAAGGCTATGGAGACAAAGAAACACTTCCATGAAAATATTCACGTTATCCTAAAGTTAATGTCTAAAAAAGGTAAAATGGCTTGTGCCCAGAAAGCGCTTATTCTTCTCTGGGGACTATACAGAGAATTTGGGATGAAAAGGCATATAAACCTAGAGATAATTCCAGTGAGATGAAATAAATTCTTTGATGCATCTACAGTTAATGTACTGTTTGACTTAAGATCTGTAATTTCACCCATTTGCACCTGATGATCTTCATTTGCAGTGAAGGCATAAATCATCTGTATCCCTGTGTGTAAAGGGATTTGAGATTTATGTAGGAACATTCCTGTGTAGGTGCTCAGTGTTTACCACTAACAGCACGTATTTCCCACACAAAGCATGCCATTGAATTAGAGTTACTTGACCTCAGAATCCACTAATCTCAAACACAAGCAAGGAAGTATTTGAGTTGTTCACCCCATCTGTGTCTTATTCACCAATTCACTTGCTGGTTTCCATAGGATATACATACATCTCTCTTACTGGAACTAAGACGCACTTATCAAGATTTCTCCTGCAGTTGATACTACACATTCTCAGTATTCTGGTTCTCTTTAAGTGTCTTAAGCTTATAAACAAATCCAAGCATTTCTAATTTTTAGAATTTTCCAGAAAAAAATGCTTTTCTTTCCCTAAAAATGTGGACTGTCTCTGGACGAAGACGTTAGCTCAAAGCGCAGGGCCAGCAGAGTTAGTTCCAAGTTAAAGTCAGGTTGAGGGCAGATCTTCCCGGGGAGGTATGTGTCTCCTCTTTCCAATGCCTTAAAAGCATTGTTCATAGCTGTCCTTAGATGTACAAGTTCACTGGTTTCTCAGTGCACAATGGGGACTAACGCATGAATGTGTTGCTGGCAAAGCCTCACCAAAGGATTCTTAGAGTTGATGTGAAGACAATACAACTAATTTGTAGACACATAACTGCACCTTGCTTGCCGTTTTTTTTTGTTTGTTTGTTGCTGATTGCACTTCTCTTCCAGTCTAGAAACTTTGGGAAGAAATTTCTAACAGCAATTTGTTTGTGCCATGCCTATTTGGCATGCCGACCGCACTGTTACACAAATAAACAGGGAACACGATGTAACAACACAGCAGCAGATTTAACTGAGATCCAATTGTACTTGATGCCATCTGGATGTGGGAAGAATGTTCCCTTAAATGAAAAATTTTCAACAGAAAAACAAGTTCACCCTCCGCAAGTATGTACCATAGCACAGGACAGTATACCATCTTTGACTTATGACTTCATGGATAAAAAATTGGCCAGGCAATGGCATTTCTCCCCCAACCGGCAGATGTGTCCTCTATTATATCTTTCTTTCTACACATATCTGAATTTGGGGTATCCTTTAGAGCTAGTATGAAGCCAGTCCTTTCCAGGAAGGGGCAAATATCACCTCTCAAATAAATTACCTCTCACTGAACCATCAGTGTTAGGATGGGGGCAGCTACTGGCTCTTGATTTGGATTATGGGATTGTAAACAGCTAAAAAAACTAGCTTATTATTTCCAGGTGAAATTTATTAATTTAAATATCTATTTTTTACTGTGTCCATCACAGAAACACAATGACAGCTTGAGTAAATGCTTTGACTTGTAATACACTGTCAGCTAAAAAATTAATGATGAATTATTTTCCCAAAAGGCTTAAGGACAAACACATTTCCAACACCAGGGCCTCTGAAGAGGAAATACCTCAGGGAGAATATTGTTATTAGGTGGCACTGAGCAAATACTTAAGCAGGACTGATTGAAGCAGACTGTGTACCCTAAGGATTTAATGAGCAGCTTGGAGGAGTTGATGGCCTGAGGCATAGCCTCAGGTCATTAAACCTCAAATGGTTATTAATCCCCAGGAAATGCTTTCTGTCAAGGTCATTAATGCTATTATACAGTGGAAATTGAGAGCGTATTGGGAAATTAGCATCTAGTCTGTTTGCAAGAGAACTGCTCTCAGTAGGCATGGGCAGGTCATTTCCAGGAGGATGCTGCAGTGTCCCCAAACCAGCCACCCAGGAACTTCCATGTCTTGGCAACATTTCTAAGCTAGGTTGCTCTTTTGCAGAGTGTCACTACAGGAACTTTATCATGCATTGAGCAGTTAAATTATCAGCTCGGCATAACTCCAAGGGATAATGTTAGCTGATGTCCCTCCTGCTGAGTAGAGATACCTTAGCATATGCTTTCAGGTTGGAATTCTGCTCTGCTATTGCCTCTTTTTAGAATAAAAATAGGAAATCTGATTCAATTCATGTATATGCTGGTGACCACAGCATTCGACTGAAGGGTGAAACTGTACAGGTGTGAGGATTGTTACCCTTTATCTGAGAGTTTTACTACGATAAAGGTCTCCCTCTACCTCAGTGACTTCAAGCAGAAATACTGAGAACCAGAACAAACACATCCACTGGTGACTGGGGGGTTAACACCATGAGCCTGACCAGCTGGCAGAGATGGACAGTAGCTGGTGAGATGCCAGTCTGGGTCCTTCCTCTTGGACCTGTTTTTTGTGTCAGGCACCTTGTGAACGAAGCCTCTGCTTCACAGTCACTGCTATTATCTTCCCAGCAAGCATGGAATTTGCTGCTGCATGGATCCCATATTTCTGTATAAATAGGCTCTAGAGTTAGGCAGTTATTTGGTTGGTGCTACTGTTATGTAGCTAACAGTAAAGATTAGTGCTTTCTTAATTTTTTTTTAGATTCTGCTGGTTTATGATTTGAATTGGAAAAATCAAATCCTGTAATTCTGTTAAATTATCTTTGTGCATCAGATTTCCCTACATGAAAAGGGCTATAACCGTATCTACAACAACAGATATTTTGAACTTTGAATTAGATCTATTTACAAGGCACCCGGAGATCTTCAGTTTCAAAACATCATAGTGATCAATGCTTAGTTTTTAAGGTAACAACAGACTGCAAACACCTAAATCTGCTCCTTCTGCTCTAAACTAAGCAGGGAAAACAGAAAATTGGTACATAGAAGGATCATTTTGATTACATCCCTGAGGATGATTTAGCACCCTAATTATGCAGCTGTCCAAATTAAGAGAAGAAATCTTTCTTTATTAAAGAGCCTGAGGAGATTTAGAAAGCAACAGTATATTACGCTGAATAAAAAGAAAGAACAAAAGGACATCATGATCCATTCAATTCTTCTGACAACGTCTGCATTAAATGATCAATCATTTGATATGCATCGCTATTTACTGCTTGATTAAGTGCCCTAACATTCACTAGCATCAGCCAGTACACACTTACTAAATGGAATTTACGTAAATGTTATTTCAGTTACAAGTCTCCACATAGGTGTCAGGAATGCACCCATCTACGGGGATCCTGAGGGTAAATTCACTATTGCTCTTTTGTCTGAGTGGCTTCCTGAGAGATATGCATTCAATGAAATCTTTAAATTATTGGAGAACGCTTTTACAATGATACTGAGTAAAAAATGCCTTTGTATGATATAACGACACAGCTTTTGCAAGTGTTCGGGTCCTTCATTTCATGAAGCATATAATATATATGTTTAGGCAATGACACTGTGAAAAATGAAGTTACACTTTTAAGATTTAACAAGTGAAGTTAGACTTTAAAAATAGAAATATAGCTGAATATTTCTAGAAGGGAATTTTTGCTTAATTTATATGTTAGACATCAAATACCCGAAGAAGAACCGCATGCATGTCACAGTAAAGAAAATTTTATTTGGCAGTACTGGCTTAGACATGACTGTGAAGCCATAAATCAGATAAAGTAAGCATTTGGACATTAAATTATTTTTGGACTTGGAAAATTCCACTAATGCTGTATTTTTATAGGAGTATGTCCCTGTAACCTAGATCACAATCAAGCGATACATTTAAAGTTGTCTTCTTCTTTAGAAAAGATGATTTTAAACTTCTGCTTAAGGGATCCAACTATGCAGGTTAGTGCTGTCTTGAATAAGATTGCTTTCCTGATCAGGATTTTCAACAGATTTGTCATCAAAACCACTGCACCGAAGCACGTCCAGTATTTATTTGCTCACTTGCTTTGCTTTGCTGGATTATGCCACATGGCACACATTGTACTATTTACATAAGAAACAGATTTGAAAAAACACCCATACATCCTTGATCTCTCCTGTGTTTTCATCAAAATAGACAATCACTTACTGCTGGTCTCCTTCTGTCTTTCTTTTATTTTCGTAAGTACACCTTCTCTTTCTGACTCTCCAAACTTTACTTGTTGCCTTGGTTTCCACACCTATCCCACTAATGCTCAGGATACTTCAGTGAGTCTCTGTCAAATTTCATCCCTTCATTTGCTCTGGTCAGTGAGTTTAGGAAAATGTTGAACTCCACTGTCTGTGAAGGCGGTCACATTTCCTTCAGTGAATCTTATGCAAACTGAGAGTGAGGAATAACTTGATAATACAACCATCTGACTCGTGTCCTTTGGACTGATAATAACTGTACCCACATCCTGTAAAATGACCAGTTTGAAAAAACTTGGCTTTTTCTTCTCCCAAGAATGGCCATGCTCATTTTTATCTTAAAAAGATTTAATCTAAGATGTTGAAATTAACCATACCAAATAAGACCAAAGTGGAGAGTGAAAGTTCATCTAATCCACTCTCTGCTAAAACTTGGAGGACTAATATTTACTCTTGCTTAGAGGAATCCTGGATTCAGGACAACTCTGAAAAATACACACTCTGAGATACACCTGACCAAACAGGTTGCTTTGGTCTTAAACCGCTAAGGTGGCAAATTTACTACTCCACGTTGAAGTTGATGTTTTGATGATACAGTTCCAGCTCTGCTCTCAGATGGAGATGTTAACTCAAGCTGTGTTCTGCCACTGTGGCTGGAATGCACTGTTTACTTTTCCAACCCTTGCATTTAACTACTTCTGGGTTGCCACACCTGTAGCTATTCAGCAGAAAGTCAGTACTCTTCTAATCTTTTTCTGCAAGCAGTAGCTTATATTTCTGATGTGCTGGCATCTCAGCACCATTTGCATCCCTGTTTACAGAAACGGTGGCATTTCATACAATACTGCTTTCCATGGCTTGTAAGGGCTGCTGGATGATAACCTCTCCAAACTGTCACAGATTTGTTTGGATGAGCAGTTTGCACAGCTATGAGTTTCTGAAGGCAGAAGAGCAGACTCCAGGAAAGGAAAAATACCAATGAATGAAAATCTAAGAATACACTTTGGGTGAAACGTGGAAAAGAAAATCGCCAATTCCTCAAATAGCATTGTTTACTTAACAGTATCCTGCTGCGGGGGGACTACGTAACTGCAGTGACTATGAGTAACTGTACTCATGTCATGATAGCATGATGGATTATCATGTAAGTCTCCTCTTAAGAGACCAATATTTGTGTGAGGCAAATACTGCTCTTCTAAATAACCTAAAACTATCCCATAGATAGCACAAAGAACAAGAAGTCTGTCTGACCAGAGTATGCTTTTTCAAATAAAGAAAACCTCCAAATTATAATCTTAGTGATAAATATGACTCCAGAACAGTATTTCACAGTGAAGACTTCTGCCAAACACCAGACACCCTCATTACTAGGAAATGACCTGAAGGAAAAGACCTGAAGACTACGTTCCTATTTAGTATGAGTGAAAATATTAGAATTTAGCCCTAAAAGCTTGTGTATACAAAGGCGTGTGAATAGGTCACAGGTAACGATGACTGTTTTCCTCTGCTTCTGCAAACTAAAAAGCTCAAATATATACTTACTTACAATAGGAAAAAAATTCTTCACATAAATGGTTGTCAAGCTTAGGAGTGGACTGCCCAGGGAAGTAGTTAAGTCACCATCCCTGGAGGTGCTTAA
>VZTM01021927.1:0-11461 GCA_013400555.1 Jacana jacana | reverse complement strand
CTTCTCAGTTCCACAGCTTCTTTTGTTAATGCATTTTCTTCCATATTTATGCCTCAGGGTGAATTTTTAAAATAGTAAATGGGAGAATTTTGCTTTTGCTATTTTAGTCACTTTGCTTTACAAAATCCCTTTTCATCTTTCCCTTATCACTTTCACTGTGTCTTATGCAGTAGCTCCCTTTTGCCACACTTTTGCTTTCTGTGATCTTCCCTTTCCTCAATTAGAGTCTTGTCAAAGACACTATTGCAGGAAGCTTAGCAACATAAACCCTCTATCTTGTGTCTGTTTCAGTGTTAGTACTGACGTTTAGCCACACTGGGCCTCCGAGTCAACTAGTTTGTTACACTGGTGACCAGTTCTTGCTGAGCTTGGTAGCCTAGCCATCTGGGTGATGGGATGGGATTCTGCCTGTTGGGAGTATTGCTCGGGATACTGATGGTTGGGATGGTTGGACTCGATGATCCTAAGGGTTTCTTCCAACCTAAATGATTCTATGATTTGATGATATTCCATGACATGAGCTCCAGGAACAGCAGGACCAGGAGGATTTCTCAGCAGGAAGGATCTGCAGAAGCTACATTTCAAACATTCCCCAGAAGAATGCAAAAAGTTTAGTAGCACTTGAGAGGGTTTTCAATCATACTGTGAAGAGCAGGAAAAGTGTTTGCAGTACATCTTCCTTCTTGGCATAGCGCTGTAGTGGAACATGTTTTACTAGCATTTTATATGCCACAAGAAAGCACCTATGCATACTTCTGTGCTTATACCATGGCATTTGTTGCTATGGAAATACCAAAACCAGTCTATGACTAAGAAGGAGCAAACCCGTTCAGGCAAAAAAGTATCCAGCCTCAATCCCATTCAACAGTCAAAATGAATTGTACCCATTTTCATGCTTTATAGTGGCTTAATATCTTTCCTGTATCATTAAAGTCTTTTAGCCACTTAAATCCAATGCACACAGGCCCTAGTTCAATGAATAATTTGGGCACAGCAATTCCAGCAACATCTCTGAGAAATCTGATTAAACAAAATCAGATTGAATTATCTTTACTATTCTCTGCCTTCTCTTGCTTCTTTTAAATTTCTTGGCAGAGAAGCATTTTCTAGATTAGTTGCAGCACTGACTATACCACCTTACTTCTAATCATTAAAATTTCAGATGATTTATTGCTTCTGGCATGCAGAGTACACTCTGGGGATTAACTCAGTGGAAACCTTCAGGTCAGGGGGAATTTAAAAAGAGCAACAGTAACTTCCAGCAGAGTATGTCTTAGGTCCTGCTGCCTGAGCAGCTTCTCCTGTGGGAGAAAAGAAGCTGACCCCAGGCAAACAACTGCGGGAGAGCTCGTAAGGTAGGCAGGCTGTGTGTTCATATGCATGCCTGTCTTCTCGTCTGGATATCGCATTTTCTTTTACTGTCAGATATTTTACCGTGTTATAGGCTTTCTAATTTTAGTCCCTTGGAACCAAAGAAAGAGCCCTATTTTCCAGTATGTCTATGTCCAGTTAAGAAAGCAAGACTTTCAGATGACTGCCTCTTATGAGACAAATCCCACAATTAAAAATAGGTGTGACATCTATCAATGACTGAAATGTCTCATGGAGAGTAATTTGAAACCAGTGCCCAAAATTATCTCCTAAAGGAATATATTAACAAAGGGTTATAATTGATCTAAGCACTTACCTGTCTTCCCTTCGTATTTATTTAATCACCATCAATTCAAGTATGATTGCAGAACATTCTTAGCCGAGAATGTTCCCTTTGTAGAATGATTTAAAGATTTAACCTACTGTGACCTTCTGATATGCCCTACACAAAAATGCTCAGAATATATGATATGTTCCTAGGACAATAAAATTATACAGAACTGACAAAACTAAGTCTTTTAGAGATAATTTTGGATATTGTGTAAGTCTAGATGAAAAAAAAAACCTAACAATGTTAACACATTACAGAGCCTAAGGACAGAAAGTATTGAACATGAGAAAGCCACACTTCTCCTTAAAATAGCTAAAGTACATTTCTTCCTTGAGTTACAAACCTATTATACACTTAAAAAGACAAGAGCTATTTTGAAAATTCTGGAAATGTTAAGTTTTCAGTTTAAGTGATAAATTGCCTGTTTAGTAAGTGTTTGTATACTTTGATCAAGAGGCAAAGAAAATGCTCTTTTGCTCTGCCAACACACTGTAGAGAATGTAACTACCTGGAAAATTACACAGTGTAAGAACACATGGAATAATGTAATGTAAAAAATAGGAGGTCAAATAAGCTATGTTCAAACAAGGTACGTTCCCGTAAAGATATCCAAGACCAAGTTGTCCTAATAATAACCAGAAGTGCCTCAGGGTAAAGTTTTCAAAAGTGTTCATGTAACTTAAAATGCCAGTCCATTTTTCAAGATAATGTTTCTTCAGAAATAATAGTGTCTTTTACAAAGCAACCGTTTTTCTCTTATGCAACTTCAAATGTTATAGAAATAGAATTTTCCATCCTAAATGAGAAAGGTCAGTTTTGAAAATTTGAAAAGGCCTGTAATGCGACAACTTTGCCTCAGTACAACTAGAGGTACTCCATGTTCCAAATCAAAGATCAATGCATTCCTCATACCAGTTCTTTCTAAAACATCTTTTTGCAGTAAGTTACTAATAATGGTAATCATGACTTGGTCACACAGAGGTATATAAGGAAAAATCCACAATTTGGGAAAGTAATTAAATTAACAACAGGATAATAATACAGAAATCAGAAAGCTAACATGACACAACACCAAAAGTCACCAATTTGAGTCATCACATGACTCAAATCCTCTTAATAAAACAGATATAAGGATATGAAACAATATAGAGATTATTATGAAATGCAGTTTTCTGTGAGACTTTTTATAAACAAATTTAGAAACCCATGGTGGCTTCATAGGTTTTAATCACATTAATTACTCTTACCTGTTATAGTTGCTTTGTTAATAGATGGTTGATTACACATCGGTGATCGCCTGTTTAAAAGAAAACAAACAAACAAAAACTATAAGCCTCTTAAACTCATAGATGACTGAATCCTTGAACAGTATAATAGAAAACAATAACTTTCTTGGGAAGTCATTTGGGGGTGGAATACTCTGGCATTGACAAAGAAAAAGTTCATTTAGAACAGAACTTTCTAGCATAGAAGGGAATTCACAACAGACCCTGGAACATCTCTGCAGAATGGGAACTCCAAGAGAGGAATATTTTAGGAATTTACAAGCTGATTAAAAACCTGCCTAAACACACTTGGAGCTTACACCTAGCCTGAAGTTTCATTTATAAACATGATCATCATTCTAACATAACTTGCACTACCTATGTTCTCTGACCTGAAACACTTTTTTTTCCAAAGTATTTCTCACTTTATTATTTTGCATATACATTTTTTGCACATTATTTTATGTGTTTCTTTCATGAGAATTTTTAGAGCAAACAGCTCGGTGGACTGCTTTGCCTATTGAAGCAAGCTCGAAGTTGCTGCTCTAACATGGCTGCACAGGGATGTGTGAATGACAGCAAGCAGGTGCCACACAGGGTCTGCATGTTCCAGCCAAGGGGGCTGGATGTACCTTTCTGTGACCTTGCATAAGCAGTGGCTGGCAGGTGTTTTTGGAATACTAACTAATTCTAAGCTCTAGAGATGCACACTTTGGTTGAGGGAAATTACTCCACTACAAAATTTTCCAGTGTAAGTAATGTTAATGTTAATTGTGACGCTGAAACATGATTGGAGGAAGGAGATATTTATAGTCTCATTCCTAACCATGAACTAATGTGGGTAAGTGGGATATCATTATCTTGGATGAGTTAGGCAAAGTTCTAGGTTCAGGTCGTGCAAGTAGCTCACAGGGAGCGTAACTGTCTGCTTACTTCAGTTCATTTGCAAGACACAGACTCTGCCTGAATGATCATCTTTGAATGATCTTTGACATATGAGTAATTTATTGAAAATCATATAAATTGCACAAAACCACTCCCAAGTTTATGGAAGGACAGCAATTAGTAGGGAAGGGGTTTGTTGTCTCAGCTATCAAGTATAGCAACTTCAAGAGATTAATAAACTCATTACTCATCACGTTGTATGCAGGTTTGTGACACACAACTGAAATTAGTAACATTTGATTATTATTCTTAGTTTGCACTTCAAAAGTATCACTGCAAAAAAGGTTTAGGGGCAAAAAATTGACACTCACTTGCTAGGTGCCCGATCTTGTAAATTGGTTAATGCAGCAAAGTTATTCCGCACAGTGCGCAGGCTGGCCAGCACCTGGAACAGACAAAATGGTTTCAGTCTAAATTTCTGCACAGGTGAGACTGATTTATCTCCACTCCTCTGTGCTGAAAGAAAAAGGAAAGGATATTGCAAATCAACTGTAAAAGGTTTCCAGAGTTGGTTTGTCTAAAGTCTTTGACCATTACTTAACAGTAACATGTCTGTAATATGAGGGCAATAGTTTATTTCTTTTTTTCTCCCCTCATAAACAACTCATTATTTGTTTAAAGACAGACTTACTTGAAGAGGAGGAAAGTTTTTCACAGAATACTACTTAATTCTCTAAAATGACCATAAAAGCATTCATGTTTGAAAAATAATAGCCCATTCAACTCTAATACTTCATGCATAAGAAGTGATTACAGAATTTTCCATTTGCAGTTCAGCCCCCACAAACCTCAAAGAACAAAGGGAATGAGAATGTCTAGACTGCCAGGAAAAAGAAAACTGTCTCCTTTAAGAGGCGCAGTTGGTTTGGGGATAGTGCTGTAGGCCAGAGTAAGAGGAAGGGACCACCTGAACAGGTGGAAAGTATCTGCAGGCTCTTACAAGGTCTGCACATTAGGAAAAATGACATAAATGAAGTTCTTCCTTTCAGGATTTAATTTCATGCAAGACAGCTGCTTGCAGAGGCAGCAGAGGAGCTTCTTCCTGTTATAAGTGGCATGGGCACGCTTTTCTGAAGGCAGTTGGATAAATACAACAAATTTTGCACCATGTAGGAATAATAAGATGGAGTTCTCTGACTAGGGAGATGTTCAGCTGATGTCAGAGAGGATTGTTTAGAACCAGACTGGGAAGGAGAGGAGGCAGCAACTCTAATTACTGGTGTGTTTTTGCAGAAGTTGCCCATTGTTGTTTCACATCGCAGACTGGGCTAGTTTCCCTGCTGAACCTGTCCTGGGAATAACAAAGGGAATTGGAATTCAGGAGGGTACTATCCTCTTTTCATAGCCCCTTAAGTCTATACATGGGGTAGGAGGCTGCAGATAAAAGAAGGATTTATTGAAAGCTTGTAATAGGCAGAAAATGCTCAGAAGACAATAATGACTGGCAGTGTTCAAGCTATTGAGTTAAGATAAAAAAAAAAATATAAAAATACATTTGTTGACTAATTAGACACTATTAGTTTCATTATCTTTTCCTCTCCAAGCTTCAGGAGGCAAACTCACATATTTTTTATTCAGCATGGAATAAAAGTAATTACATATGCCATCAAATTTGCCTGACCAGGTCACAGTGACACTAACGCACATTGTATTTAGATGTTGAATATACACAGATGGAAGTCGCTCATGCACTAAGCAGAACGGGAAAGGAGATCTCAGAGTTCAGAAGTTCAAAAATAAATACACAAAATACAAAGAGAAACTGCTGAAGTATGAAAATATTGTTAGAAGAAAAAAAATGAGCTGAAGGTGGAGGAGAAGGAGAGCACAAATAGAAAAAGGTTGGGCCTGTTAAGGTAAGATACATATTTTAGTGACTGCAGTCCATTTTCAGTTCTCTTGGCTGAATCTACCTGGGTTCAGTGTATGTGTGCCAGGATGCTGAGATGGGTTATATGTGCTACTGTTATCAAAGAAACATATCTGGCTCCCAGATCTGTCTCAGGCTTTGAAAAAATGTAGCTGTTTTTCCTGTCTGCAAGTTCCTACTCAGTAAGCCCTGTGGAACCCAGTTTGGCTGTATATTCAGGTGCACTGAGAACTGGGAGCATGTACCAGGGTAGCTAAGTGACTCCTCAGTGACTGATCTCAGGTATGGCCTATGCCTCTGCTGGACGTCAGTGAATGACTCTGTACCTGCTGCACAGGACTGAGTTTCAGCAAGGTTAGTAGGCTGGGTGCGATGCCACGTAAAAACATCAACCTACATGCATCTGAAAATACATCATGAAGACATAGATCTGAAATAAGAGGTCATTTAGCACCTGGGGTGCTGCAGAAAGAGGTGTGCAGAGCTGCAAGGTTGCTCAGGGCTAGTTAGGAGTGGAGGCTAATGAGTTTTGCTGGACTCAAGCCTGGGTCTCTGAAGAGCTGCAAGGGAGTATCTCTGCCATGCTCACTGCTATGCACGTCGACTGATTTTTTCAACTATCTGAGGTATTTCTAATCTCTCCTTTTTCAGGAGGCAGAGACTTGGCCATTTGGGTTGTTTGGTCTACTGGCAGGTGAGGTAATTGTTTTGTAACTCCAGGGGTGAAACCTCCAACATCTGCCCAGCATTCCAGCTGCTTTAGCAGATATGCATCTATTTTGTACAGTTTCTGCAAGTGCAAAGTGTTCCCACACACGATGAATGTAGAAGTGACAACAAAAAACTTGGCTACAGTGGAGCTAAACAACTTGATCTACAGTATAAAAATAAAGTACATAAAATACTATTTCAGTTTTTCATTATACTTTGCTTTAAGTGATAGTTTCTCTGTCCACATAGGTTCCACTTTGCTTACTGTTTCTAGAGTTAGATTTGTGAGCAAAAAGCAACCAGTCACCTGCAATCTCTTTAAGTTTAGTCCTTAAGTAAAGGATATTATTTTCAACATCAACTTACTTACAAACAGTAGCAAGTGAATTAATTTTTTGATGATAAAAAGTCTACAGAATTGGGCCTTAGATTTCAAATCACCCAATTTTATTTTGAAAAGCAAAGTTCGGCAAATAATTAAATTACAGCAATAGCTGGTTATTGCCATAGGGAAGTGCAACTAATAACATCCTTGTGATAGATTTTTTAGTTTTAGCTTACAAAATTCCATTCTGGTAAAAATAGTAAATTATTTTGTCCTGTGGGCTGGATTCTACATGGGGGACACAGCATGCCACCTTGCCTCCGGTTAACAAATGCAGCCGCACTACCATGGTGATGTGCTAAATAGAAACTGAAATGCTAAAATTGGAACTATTATCACCAGGTGGCCTATGTTCAGATGAAACAAGGCTTCTGATCAGTTGAAGAAAATATGGGTAGTTTGAAATAACTGGAAGATGTGCTCCATATGCCATGATCTACCTCTACCAGGAAGCCTTAGATGGATTAATACAGTGCCTTGGCTGTTTGCAAGACAAAAAAAGGCATCTACATGATGAATTATTGATCTAGGAAGATATTAAAAGGATGGTTTGTATGATGTGTAGACATTGCACTGGCACATGGAATCCAATTTCTGCATTGCTGAGTGAGGTTCTAATACTTCTAACCTCATGCTTAGCTGCAGATACTGTCTGTGAGCATGGGATTTGCAGAATCAAATCACTTTTAGATAAGGGCTATGTTTTTCCTAAAAGTCTAATCAGATGTCATTTCCCCTCTGTTAGGCGCACTCTATCAACTACATCTCAATTTCCCCTCTGACAGGGAATGGGACACACCATAACACCCTGTGAGTACTCTTTCTCCCATTCAATGCAAACCAAAACAGGTTAATTTAAACCACTGCTAACAGGGTTTTGCACTGAAATACTAAAAGCTCACAAATAATCCATGAATGACACCTTGGAGCAAGTAGCAATAATATCCAACTGCTCCTGCTCTAATTACAACAAATGGAGTGTGTTGTCCCAGGAAAAATATATCTGTAAGTGGCATGTCATAATTGCCATTTTTCTAGGGATACTATAATCTGTCTTACTGATGTGGCACAATTTGTAATTAAAATTCAGATGACAAAGAACATAAACTCAACTAAGAGCATTATTGAATTACTTGACCAGTATACAATTTGTATTTTTTTCTGTGCTCAGGAGTTAGGGATTTTATGTTTCCAGAGAAACTAAAATCAGAAGTGGTTTTAATTTTTTTTCTCTAATTTTTCCTGTAATTTCTTCTCTTCCATTATTGGTGAAATATATTTACCATTTAGGAGATCTTAAAGTATCCTTGGAAATGCCCTGGTTTAATCTCTTCTCTGCTAATAAAAGATGAAGCTTCTTTGTATTATGGATTTGATCAGCCAATGTTTTATAAATACTGTATCTGTTTACAATGTAATTAAAAATACGTAACATATTAAATGAATATCAATTGTTTTAACAGATGATCGTTAGACCAAAGCAACCTGCATATTCAATACGAAGCTGGACAATTTCTTCTTATTTCAGGCTGCTGTGTGACTCAACCTTTCTCTTTCCACTCACCTTCAATACCATGTGAGTTGCAAATTTATTCCCCCCCCTGTAGTTACACTGAATTAACTTTCATTCCGATCTATTACACAGCAAAACCTATCATCATGAGTTCAAAGAATATCAATGCTAACTTTTCATACATGACAAGACAGCTCTATTGCTAAAAATTGTGGAGTTTCAATCTAAATTATATAGAATTTTGGGCTGATATTTTATAAGACAGAATCCGAATTAAAAAAACAACAAGAAAAAAAATATCAAACAAATATAGATGGGTTTGTAGAGGAAAATAAGTATTCTGGTTAACACTTATCTTGCATCTAAAAATTCCCTTGTATTGAATGCATAAAAGATGTTCAAAAGGATAAATTGTAATTATAAAAAAAGCAGGAGAATAACAGAGAGCACAGGTTTGTCTTCATCATGACTGTCTGTTCCAGTATTTGAAAAGAGATCAAAGGTGTTTCACTTCAACTTTTCAGACAATCAACCACCATTAAGAAAGAGAACTATAGATAAGAGAGTGGGAGGTTTATGACTTTCTGTTTAGACAGTTTTTTCCTGTTTCAAGTGGTATACCTTACATAACATTAACAACAGTAAACAACTGGCTTGGCCAATTGGATTTTAGTTTGCAAGATCAGGTGAGAAATATGGCAAAATTATGCCTACCTGAGCAAATGGTGTCACAATCAAGTCATCTCCATGTCTGAAAAAATGAGCAGAGTCGTAAGTTAGGTATTACAGAAAACTTATCTCACAGCTTTTACAGAAAGAAAATCGGGTTTTACAATGCAGTGTAGGTAACTCCAATTTTATTCTTCAGCTGTTACTCACTACCACTGCTTTACACATCCTTTGAAAAGTAAATACCAACTCAGTTATTGCCCAACTGCCTGGCCTGCCTATGGGACAGCTGATGAACCAGCCTGTTTCTGAGCTGCAGGTTGGGCAGGTGACCCACCGCCCAGCACTGATCTGCAGAGATTTCATCCCAAAGGATGAAGGTGCAAATACCAAAAGCGACCCCATTAAGGGTGGGTTACCAGCAGGTTTGTGAGCACTGGACAGGCGAGTAACTGCAGATGGCTGGGCAGCGCATCGCAGACAAATAAAAACCTGGTAAAACTTTCAAACTGACTCACACCTCAGTAGCTATAGGGGGTGTGACCGCGTGTGTGCGGTTGCTGTGGCAACCTCACCCACGCCGCGGGGTGACGTATGGGCAAGGTGCCGGGATGACGCACTGTGGGGATGAAGGGAGGAAGGGGAAGAGGGGTTCCTTCGCTTCAGCACTGAAAGCTGCCACTTGAAACGGATTCCAAAAAACGTAGTCTTGTAAATAGAAGTAGGCTGAAGGGCTGTTGAGCTTAAGAGCAGCATCTATAGCGCTAGGGATAGGGAGTCAGACCTCTCCAAGGGACCACGGGGACAGAAAAAACTTGGAGTTTGCAGCGATCATATCTGGTATATGGCAGCAATTAAGATGAAAATATTTTTTGCAAAGGCAAAAAATACAATATGACCACGTTTTTATTTTTCCTGCAGGGAATTTATTGTGATAAGTTACAAGTTGAAGCTTTCAGCAGAAATTACCACTGCTTTGGTGCAATTTTAATGTTATTTAAGTTTAAGCATAAAATACAAATATTTAACAAAGGATTTCAAGTCCATGAAAGCCTAGTGAGAAAGAAGCTTTTTGATAAATGGAGAAACTTGGTTTGTGTTTGAGTTGCTACAACATCATTCTTATAATTTATTTTCTGTCCACAAGACACTAATGATTTTGCAGGTATTGCAAGAACCTAATAAAAAGCAGTAAGCACAGCCAGAGAGCCTGTAAGGACAAAATAAAACTCCGCAATATTCAAAATTATCATAATGCTTGATATCCATGCAGCTGGTTTTACTACCACCTATTTTAATTCTTCTAGTTGAAATAAAGGCAAGGATTATTACAAACCCTGTGGAAGTCATCTGCACTTTTAACAAGGTCTTTGCAGAAGTGGTTGGAATAAGGCATTGCTTCAGGTGAAGCCACAGTCACAGTGTCTTAAGAGTGATCCTCTCACCAAACCAGAAGAAACACGGTATCATGGAGAGAACTCAGAGGCGTTAATCACCCAATAAAGCCAAATCAAATTGGTTGTTATAGACATCATGAATCAACCAAAGGCATTAACAGGGGATGTAATGACCAGTTGGGTCAAATGCCTCTTTATGTTTTCATTGGGTCATGAAAACTTCAGGAAATGTAATAGACTGTTATTTCTGATCAGGATTGCTTGAAGAGTTGCACAGCTAAACAAAGGCCTCACCAGAAGATAAGCCTTTTCTCTCCTGTTCTCCACTTACATAGCCATATGAGTATGTACACTACCTCACTTCCAGAAAAACTATGCTCTTTTACCTCATATTCTGTGAAATGGTAGTATCTGCTGTGTGGCAGCTGGCTTAACTGTTCCTCTAAAATCTGTTAGTTTCTTCTATTTTATAAAGAATATTTTTACTATTTGCATATGCCTACTCCATTTTCTGACACTTTAAAGAGGCACAGCTGTGTAGAACAAGGAATCCCACGTTAGTCATCTGAATGACTTCTGCAAAGATGGTAGAGCCTAAAGCCTCAAGTAAATGTTTTGCCAGTCTTCCTCACACCTGCCCACTTTATCTCTTACTCAGGTTGTTTAGGCAAAAAGCAAACTAAGGGTTGACCGAATTCTTCGAAATAAATGTGGGTTTTTTTGTAANTTCTAGTCTAATCCCTGTGCTTGGAGATGATGAAGGGGCATAATCCTGGATATGAAAATTTTTACAAGTAGCAGCAGAACTGGACAAAGAAAAAAATACTAATTTTTTCCTACCTGTAAATAAGCTGGGTAGAGTAGAGCTAGTGCTTTCTACCATCACAAGCATCTGTCAGTGGCAAACACTCTGAATGCCCAACACATGACACAAATGCACAAAATATTCACCAGTGCTTCAAATTCCCCAGCAACTGCTACAACACTGTTATTAATTGTCAAAC
>VZTM01021893.1:0-26169 GCA_013400555.1 Jacana jacana | reverse complement strand
CAGTTAATTCTTTAAAAAAAAAAAATACTCTCTTCCCTGAAAAAAATATCCTGAAGACCAAGTTATAAAAACAGCAAAACCTATTTAAAATATTACAAGATCAATTGACCTGTTTAGAATCCCACTAAATGGAACCCAGTTTAAAACAGGTACCATTCACTGTCTTTCAACAAGCTTTAGCATGTTCTATAGGAAACATCCTCTAAGAATGCATTAATACAGTAAGAGATCTATCAATGTCCATATAATTTCTTATAAACTGTAGCCGTAATATCCTACTGGAACAGTTCTGTTATTATAATAAATAACATATGAAAAAGTACTATGTAGCAGATTACAATGAGGATTCTGAATCAACCAAAAGCAATATTCTGGTGTTTAATTCCAAACACTTATCACAATAATCTTATGGGATATGAGAGGCATAAAGAGATTATCTTACCAGCCACTGGCGCACATTCTAGGAGGGAAAATATCAGTTGTTTAGTAGCACGTGATCACAGAGCACACATTTTAGGGCAAGGAGTGGAAGGATTAGAAAACACAATGCATGCATATCTCTCCTCTCATATACCATTTACTGGTACTTCACTTACCGTAGGAATGTAAAACAGTGCTAAAAACAAACAAAAATAAGCATTTCTGTATACCCAGTCAGTAAATACAATAAAGCATGCAGAATACGAAGAAACAAAAAATTTTGCCAGTATTTTCCAGCCTAAAAAAGAAATTCATATGTATCGTTTAATTTAGACCAAGCAAGTAATATATTTTAAAGGAATTATGTATATATACACTCACAGATTTCCTATTCACATACATATGGATTACAAGGTGCCTTTTTTGGCAGTGTAGGAAGCAGATGAGGAACTGTTAACAGGTATGTTGAGGCATACTATTGACATCCACAGGGCTTCAGCTGAGGCGATTTCAACTGAAACAACTGCAGTTTAAAGTCAAAGACAATTGCCACTCTGATGTAGAAGACCAAGCTTGTCCCTCAGTAGGATGCTGACATCCCTTGACTTGGAGAGATGCTCTCAACTGTACAATGGGCATGAGGGGACTCCAAGCACAGGGACCAAGCTTTGAAAAATATAAAAATACTTTAATAGTGCAATAAGATGAAAGTATTATGAAAACTAATTCAAAAGAGCAAAAGAAAAGGAAAGAATCAAAGCAATACTGTTGTGATATGTCCCTTCCTCCAGAAATCAGGTGGCAGGTTGCTCTGTTTTTGCTGCTGAGGTACCAGCCTTTGGCATTAGGCCCATGTAATAAAAGCACAATGCTCAGAGGGAAATGCTGCATAGAAGGCAACAATCCTTTCTGGATACGAGTCTGGTGACCCAGAAACAGAGGATCAAACTTAACGTCCTTAAAATATCGTTAACTGGGGTAGATGCTTAGAAAAATATAATTTACTAAAGTATTACGCTGAGGGAAAAAAATACAGGTATCATTGAAAGGAAAGATTTTGGAACCAGGTACAATATTTATTGCAGAAAATTAATTAATGTATTGGAACTAGAACTTTTTGAATCTGGACAAAAATATATTTGTATACATAAATCTTACTGAAACAAATGTTTGACTAAACTATTTCTCTTTTTCTCCTTTCACACATTTTCCTGGACCCCTGTTGCTGTTACCTGGAATCTTAAATGTTTACTTTGGTGGAGTTATTAGAATGACAGATTTTGCATATATAGATGTTGTCATGGGTTCAGCCAAGATAATGCGGTGAAAATAACTGGTGGTTGTTGTTGCTAGAGGAGCAGACTTGTCAGAGTACTTCTGCTTGATAGTCATGTTGCAGAATTATGAAGACATTGTCTTGTTACCATTCATACTTGTTGGATGAAATGGAGGAAATGTTACTCTGAAACATTCTCCATGACCATAAAGTGAAGGCTTAAGTATGTTTCAGGTTGCCTAATATTTGCCCCAGCAGGGTTCCTGTGGTGCAGTGCCCGGTCAAGACCAAGGTGCACTCCAAAATGGGGCCAAAACTTCATGCAACACGTAGTTGTTTGCTAGCCAGATACATGCTGGTACTGCAAATCTGACCCAGGAACTACAGCCCTAATGATCCTAAGTATCCCCCACTCACCAAATGGGCTTCAACAACTTCAAATATCCATTAGCCAAAGAAGCCTGAAGATTGAGATAAGAAATCTGAGCTGGTTTGGTTGTCACAAATGAGATCAGAAGTGTTCAGAATGTTGGGCAAGGGTTCAGACTCTGCTTAGCAGCCTGACATGTTTCTGAGAGGGAGACTCTTCTCAAATACTCTGTGAAAGCTGATTTAGGACTTGCAAGCAATAATTATCTATGTGCAAAATCTAATCCATATAGACAATTATTCAGGACTCATCTGCTTTGCCACATATCATTTAAGAAACCATATTTCATGGGTTTTTTAAGGAATAACTACTAGCATTACTTTTCACATCTAGAAACTTCAACTAATCCCTGTCTGTTAGCTTGCAGTCTATGGGAAATGAAAGAATTCAAAGATTGCTTTAGATCGTTTATTTCTTTCAATAATAACACGCACAGAGATTCTTGCAGCAGAAGATATAAATTGACATACTGCCATTAGAGTTTCACTGTGGTCAGGAATAACAGGGTAATCTGGGGACATAAATGTAGGTATGTCATGCCAGGACACCTGCACAAGGTTAGAAGCTGTAACACTATCTATGAGAGATCCAGTGCCACTTTGGATCTGCAGCCAGAAGCCCACAGGATATCTCAAGCCTACCTGGAACAACACTGAATTCCTACCTGTGGGCATCACTATTATTCCTGCAGTGCCAAGCTGAAACAAAGACAGAGAAAATCTATTTCTCATTATAACATGGTTCCTTACTTAGCTTACCCTTCACATCTTTTGTGTAAGGATACCAGTGTTAAAAACTACTGGGGTAGCCTCAGTTTATATAACAGGATAAATTACATTGTGCCTTTACAATCATGTTATCCCCAAACTTTCTGGGAGATCTGTTATTGAATGATATCCAAATGGATGCAACAAGCATGTTGAAGACTAGTACACAACCTACCATGAGCTAAATAACTATGATTTTCAGATATATCTAGAACTCAGATATAGTTCAGGTTCTTTAGTTAACTGCACTTGACCTGAACTGACTTCTGTACGCCTGCTAAGAGTACTTCCACAATCCCCTTCATGATGGTGTTTTGCCAAGTTCTTTGAATTCTCCAAATGCACACTGTCAGTTCAAGCTCAAAGTGATATTACTTAACACATGTCAGTATTCTTCAACTTCCTTACATACTAGTGATAGCAATATTTTAAAGGATAAGAAAGTGTTCTTATCTTGTTCAAAGGGAATAGATCCAAAAATTAAAAAAAGAGGGGGAAGATAGTGTAGAAAAAAAGTGTTTATTGATGAAAACATTTATCGATAACTGAGTAACTGAGAGGAAATACATCATTCTTCATTTCGTTACTATAGACCATGAAAGATAGAATGACATAATGCCTGACAAGGGACCTCTGGGGGTCACCTTGTCCAACTACCCTGCTTCAAAGCAGGATCACCTAGAGTCAGCTCCCCAGGACTGTGTCCGGATGGCTTTTGAATATCTCCAAGGATGGAGACTCCATAACCTCCCTGGGCAACCTGTGCCAGTGCTCAATCACTCTCAGAGTAACAGTGCATTTCCTTATGTTTAGGAGGAGACTCCTGTGTTTCAGTTTCTGCCCATTACCCTGTCACAGGGCATTACTGAAAAGAGCCTGGCTTCATTATCTTTACATCCTCTCTGAAAATATTTGTACACATCAATGAGATCTCCTCCTTAGCTTTCTCTTCTCTGGGGTACACAGCCCCACCTCATAGAAGGGAGAGTCCATTCCCTTAATTGTCTTGGCAATGGAAGTGATGAAGGGCATACTCTTGGACTCCACGTTATAATCAAAATGGTCTTGGAAAAATATATGACATACAATTTGATGTATTAGAAAGAAACATTCAGACTAATTTAAATACAGACTTCTCTATGCAGATGTCTGTACCCATTACTAGGTTCCAAGTTAAGAAACACAGATTCTCTTTATTGCTAGCCTTTCACAAATCATTTAATATATCTATGCCTCAGTTGTCCCCTCTGTAAAAAGAAAATACTACCTTGATTTGTAAGGCCTTTGCAATTGTAGAATGAAAAGTTCTATTGAAAACTAAGTATTACTGTCAAAATATCAGGAAGATAAAATTAATATTCATAATATGTCAGAAATATTTTCTTTGAAATGTGGGAGACAGATGCTAATACATAGCAAAGAGCTCTGTGGCTATATTTAAAAATGGAGTGATATCGAGAAGGAATGTCAGGGAAAGTAGACATTTATCATTTTCTACATATTTACTTCTAAGTATATAATCACATATAATCAGTTTGCCCAGAAAGTACATACTATAAAATATTGGTATGATAATCTCTAAAGAAAGTCACATTAAAAAGAAAGGAAAAAAGAAAAAGAAAAAAGAAAAAAAAGGGAAGAATCGTTAGTCCAGAGTAAGCTACATACATGTACAATATTTCCTCTTGCTCCGCTTAGTGAGTCAAATACTGAAACAGCATCCTTGAAAAGCCAGGCTGCCATGACAATTAGGACAGAGCATTAAAGGAATTATATACAGATTGTGTTTTAGTGTGCTTTGGAAAATTGGTGGGTTTGTTTCAGGTTTTTAATTATTTTATATATATATATATATATATTTGTCTCTCTGTACTCATCTTCCGCTTTGCTTTGTCTCATATAAATTTTTTGCTCTTTGGCTTTTGAATTCTGCTCTCTCTACCCTTCTTTTACTCAGTTCTTACTAACTGAATTTAAATTGCTCTGTAGTTCCAGACAAAATTCTGAAACCATCGTGGCTGAGCTTCTCAGCAACAAGTACTAGGAAAAGTTATTCTAAGAGCAAGATCCATAGAAACAAATGTATTTATTCCAACCTCTAGCATAAATATGTCTTTAAAATAGTACTCCCACACTGCAAATCTGCTTGTGCCTGTCAGTCACTGGAATGGGTTTTTTTTTGAAAAGGACCCTGGTTATTATAAAATCACTCATACACAAACCAATAAATTCAGATTGCATTTCGGTGGCCATATGCTGTTTCTGTAAATCCTTCAGAATACACCTGGACCAGTTTTGGCATCAAAGCTGCATCTCCCTTGGAAGTCTGTGCTAACAAGAGGTGATATGTCCAATTAGTAATCGGACAACAGAATATGGAACATTATTGCAATTTGTCCAATCCAAAGCCTCTCTCAAGTAGCACATTTTCTGTTTGCACTGGTTCAAGAGATGCTTAGGAATATGGATAATTTAAAACATCTATAAAATTCTCATAACTCCACATACATCAAAAACAAATTTAAGTTCAATTGTCTTAATAAACCACTGCTTAATATATATAAAATTTAAAGCTTTAGTATCTATAAAGTAAGTTGCCCAGAGGGCTACCTGTGCTATGAATAACATTTAGATTACAGATACTGCCTTCTTGAATGAAGAATGAGGTCTTCATTATAAACTATGAAAAAAATCATGTTACCTAAGGAGGCTGTGTTTTCAATTTAAAATTAAAAAGCCTAAAAATGTAAAAATATTTTAAAAGACTATATCATTCCTTTAAATGTAATCTGAGATCAAATGTAGGAATGTATGTGCATATTTAAATTAAGAATCTATGAAAAATTCCTAAGATGTAACCATTGAATGGGGAGAATAGTCTGTATGCTTCCCAAAATTTCTCTCAATGTTGAGAGATTGCCCTAATGTTCTGTTTTCCAAAATGCTGAGATCCTCACCCATCCGATGCTAATAATCAATGCTCTGATGCTGGATATCACTGGATTGCTCTCTAACTTGTACTATATAACCTAAAAAAGCCCCAGCTGTAGATGTATAAAAATGGCACAGGATGGGCAGATCTATATAACAGAACATTTGCCCGTGTCTCTTTTCAGATCAGCAGACAGAACAGAGTCTGTTTTCATAGAATCATAGAATCATTCAGGTTGGAAGACACCCTTGGGATCATCAAGTCCAACCATCATCCCTACTCTACAAAGTTCTCCCCTACACCAGATCCCTCAACACCACATCCAATCTACTCTGAAACATTCAGGAATTGCGACTCCACCACCTCCCTGGGCAGATGATTCTAGTGACTGACCACTCTTTCTATGAAGAATGTTTTCCTAATGTCCAGCTTAGNATGTTCAGCCGCCCATCAACCAGCACCCCCAGGTCCTTTTCTGCCAGGCAGCTCTCCGGCCACACTTCCCCAAGCCTGTAGCGATGGATGGGGTTGTGGCCCAAGTGTATGACCTGGCACTTGGCCTTGTTGAAGCTCATGGCATTAACATTGGCCCAGGTTTTCTCTGCTTTTTCAGTCCTCTACTTCCTCTTTAGAGACTTAAAGCAGAGTTGAAAAAAGCGATCATAAATCTATCACTCCTTGAAGACTATGACAACCACAAAGAATTATCTGAGTGTGATCTCACATATGAGATACGATGAACAAAAACAACTGGAAATGAGGAATGTCAAGATTCCTTATAGATATTAAAAAAACCACCATGCCCTGGCAAAGAAATCTAATAAGTCTGTAGCAAACTCTCAAGTGTGTGTCACAGCTTCACAGGATAAGGCCACAGAAACAAAACTAGAATACAGGCATTGGATAGGGGGATGAATAGGTTGAACAGAGAGTAATGTTTCTTCTCTGAAGCAAATGTCTATTTACCCTTTCTATTTCCAAATCCAAATTTGTCTAACCAGGTTGTTGCTGGTGCCACAATGCAGAATACAGTAAGAAGTCAGAACAGGTTAAAACTCTGTCGTTTCCCACTGACTTGAGTCTTAGCTCCCATGTGTCTATGTCAACTTTCGCAAATTCTCACTAACTTCTAAGGAACTTCAAAAATATCACGCTATCTTAAAAGGACATCAAACTTCTCCATTTTATTATTCTTGTATAATTAATTATCTAATCTGATATCTACATAGTGCTATCTAGAAATCTAATAAATTTGTCTTCACTGGAGCACATCAAAAATCTAGTTTAACTCACCTCTAAATTCTAAATGAATAGTTTAGCTTATCACTCAGATAAAAAATGAATACTAGATAATAAAGTTAGAACTATATTTATGACATTTTAATTTGGAGAACAGCATTTTAAAATAACGAGGTGCTTTGCTATTACTCATGCAAACCAAAGGGCATTGTGTCCATTCAAATAAGAATGGAAAGCAGGAGAAAGGATTAAACTGAAAAAGGGAAACAGTGTAATATAGAAAAAACATTATTTTCTTTTTAGTGTCATAAACCTCATTGCTGTTAAGGAGGAGCATAATGTCTTAAAAATTCTAATATTTAGGAACTGCCATAGAAACACTTACATTGATCAAGTCCCATGACTGATGGTGGCTGCTGCAGAAGAAATTCATTTATAAGCAGTTAGAAAATGGCTTGCCCTTCCAGAAAATTTTGTCCCATCTTGATTAGTTAGGCATGGTTTACATGTGAGAATGATTTATGTGTGTTACACCAAGCTACTGCTTACCCTATATATTCTACAACAATAGATAAAATCCTTCTAAAAATCCAGAGCATGTCTCCTGCTCTCATGTTAAACTGCCACAAGTAACAGATACTTGAGGAATTAATTGTGACCCTATGTGAAGATCAAAGTCAATCCCAGGAACACACACACATTTACTTGCTAACTTTATGAAATTGTCTTAGTATGTGAAACAGGCATGCAAATATTCACAACTGTCCTTTTCTTCTAATATTTTTTTTTTCTTGAAGTTTGCTTCAAGAAGGCCTCTCTGAGCATCATTCACTGATGACAGTTTGTGGTGGCTGCTTGAAGCATGCTAATCCTCAACTACCAGCAAAGCATATTCTTATAAAGGGCAACAAAATCACTTAGGCAGGAGTCTAAGGAAGAATAATCACCGACGCTCTCCCATGAAAACAGGCATAAGCATAGAAATATTTGTTTTTCAAATTTACAATTGGGGTTGGCTTTCCTAAAAATCTGTGTCTTTAGTGCAATTTGAAAAAGGGATGTCAACACTTTATTCTCAGTAGGTAAAAAGCTATTTCATCTTGAAAAAGAATGACAAACACTAGCAAACTCTTTTGCGGTTTAAAAACTCCTGTCTGTGCACATTACTCTTTCACAGAAAAAAAAAAAATCAAAAAAATAAAAATCTGTTTTACTCTGTACACAAGGCTGCAACTAATTACAAGAAGAGACAGATGCTGAGTAGCCTTAAGGCTTTCCCTGCCACCACAGTGAGTCTGTGCGCTAGTCAACAAGCAGGTAGTGAGTGAACTCAAATGTTATCTGACAAGGCAGCAGATCCCATCACCTAGGGTTAGAATACAGACAAGCAACTCCGTGTTCAAAAGTAAAGACAGAAAAATTTCAAGCAGATTGTTTCTGACAGAAATCATATCACAGCCGCACTTTCTGACAAAATCTATGCGAATGAAACTATACACTTTCTGTTTCCCATCTTCCCCTTTAAGAAACAGACAGTATTTCAAAGGTACATTGAAGGTGACAGCTCAATGCACAATGGTTAGCAAGTTCTTCTGTGCTTGTCTGCTCTTTGGAGATATTAGGAAACCTCTACTGCTTACCTATGGGGTAGTAGAAGATTGTCCCACTTTTTTCTAATAATTCTTTATTTCCTAAACACTTCCAGCTTGCTCATAGATGTGAAGTGTCAGTTTCACAACATGTAATTGTGGCATGGACAAAATTCACATGGCTATGTGGAAGATTTATAGATGCTGCATCATCCTAAAAAGGAAAGTTAGCAAAACGATAAAACCTACCTATAATTGTAAATATAGTTTCCACTGCAAGACAAACAAAATGTCCTAGGAAATACACCAGCTGAATCCTAACAGAGAATTTAGTTATTAGCTTTGAAAGATCTTTCTTCCCTTCCTCTACAATAACCATGAACTTCATGCTAAAGGAAATTGTGTACGTTTTTTAAGTGTTACAAATCTCTGCAAAGTAACATATTTGAACAAGTTTTTTGCTTTCCACCCAGAAAGGATTGAATTGATCTAGATTGATTTGGCTGTTTCACTCTGAGTAATGTCAAAACAAGACAGGAGAAATACAGTGTTCAATGGAGCACATCAGATTTTATGTACATAGGTTCTAGCAGTGCTGCGGATTTTGACCTGCAAGCTGGGCATTTGCTCCCAATGGCCCGTGAAAACCCCTAGGGAAGTTTTTGGGCTTTACTGACTAGCATTGCAAATACCACTTTATTTTGCTGAACACCAGTATTTTCCAACCTTGAAAAATTAAATGGAGAATGTGATGCATACTTGCTAACCCTGTGGTATCGTTAAAACACTGAAGGTGAATGAGGCATTCGTTTCTAAATATTCCTTTTAGCAGAACAGGATATAAGCACTGATAATTACCACAGATGAGAGAGAATTGCAAAGAAGATAAGCAAATAAACAAGTATCAAACATTACAGACAGAACATGTTCACCCTGTGTTAAAGTTATTCTGGACTCCAGATGTCCTTTATGTTTCCACACACACCCATTAATGAGGATTTGCAGCATGGGCATGGATCTCTACCCTTAGCATTACTAAATGACTACTGCAACATGTTTCATTTGAGATTATACTAGAAAACTAATAGCATGGAATATGGAAAAATATGTTTGGGTGTCTTCTTGTTAGATTCAGTCAATTTTATAGCATTCCCTACTGTATTGTACGCTGATTTCTGTTTAACATGTTGGCTTCAGTCAGAATCAAATTTACATGTTGGCTTGGGATGCAGTACTTTCCACACTGGAACTATGCTATAACTTACATAATTTTCTAAATTATTTAATTTTTGCTATAGTCACCAAAAAATATTTCTAGGGATTAGAGATATTAGAACTATATTACCAGCAGTAGTTATATAGTTCTACAGTTATATAGTTCTACAATAAATTTCATTTATTAGCTTTCATAGTGCATGGAGAAATTAATTTTTGTTGTTTGAATGTTATTCTCTTCTAAGCCAGAGTATTTTATAGAAAATCAAATTCCTTATTCATGGTAATAATTTGTCTTTAAAAGTCTAGTTAGCAAGATTTTGCTTATTAGATGGAGGTTTATCATACTGTAGTTGCTTTAGTCATCTCCTTCAAAGTTATCTCTGCTCACTGATACAGTAACAGTAGTGTCATACAGTTTGTGAACAATTTAAAAGCAGCTAGACTTTGAGGCCAGTCATGTACATCATGTGTAGATTTGAGTGTCCTCCCTGAGGTTATGAAAGACCTACAGCCCACTTCTCCCTCTTTAAAATAAATCTGAAGAACCAAGAAGAGAAAGCATAATTTGCACTAGTAATATATTCTGCCAAGTTATTGTCCCCTTTTCTTCTATCAAACTCTTTGTATCTCTGCTAGGGAAACCAATAAACAGCCTTGCTGGGGCCGGGGGGACTGGGACACAACTTTTGTATTGAAAAAGTGACCGAGAAAATTCACACCTAAAAAAGTTAACCAAAACCTTAATGATTTCAGAACTCTGGTACCTCAAACAGCATACAGTTTAATTCATGCATGCAGACCCTGAACTTAAGGGCATTAGGCTTTAGACCTTTCAGATTAAATGAATGGTTGGTTGACTTAAATAATAATAATAATAAGCTCTTTCTATAATCAAATGAGCTGCCTGGTCTCTGTGAAGTCATTATATCAGGAGCGCCTGAACATCATGAGTTCTTCTTGATTAATGTGACTAGCCAGGAAGGTGACGTTCAAAGAAGGATGAAAGTTTCAAAAAGTGAAAATTACAAAGATTACAAAAGAAAATTACTAATTTAGGTCTTCAGTTCATCCCTCCTTAGCCAGAAGCCCAATTATTTTAAGAAGCATTGGACAGCTGTACACAGGAAAGTCCTTATGTATTTGAGACAGGGTTTCTTCAAGTTTGGGAACATTTTGTAGAGGCTGAAGGGAAATTATATGCATTTGGCAAGAGAAGTAGACAAGTGTCCTTTATAGAACATAGCAAAAGCTTAATCAGTTTATTAATGATAGTTGTGGTCTTGTGATAAAATCAGGAAGAAAAGTGTAGCATCTGATCATTCCTTGCTTTTGTTGCAGAAGGACAGCTACAGATCAGGGCTTCCACAAGGAGGTGACCTTTGCCTGGTAGGAGTCTGTCAGTACTGGAGCTCAGCAGAATCCAGAAGAAAAGAATAGTGTTATATGAATACCTCCATCCAGCAAGTTTCCTAATGTTCACTGATTACAGTCCCTATAGAATTATTGATTTTTTAATGAAAGAAAGACAACAAGTTACTAGAGGCTCTGTATTAAGTTTTATCAGATCCACCAATTTTTTCCTGTCAGGTTCAATTCTCTGAACTACAAAATCAGAATCATGATATCTAAGACTGATCCTCCAAGAAAAGCCTCTGCACATGAGAACAGAGAAGACTGCGTGCAACAGACATGTTAAGAAGGCATTGTTAAGAAGCTTGAAAATAATTTACATTTAAAAGTGTATTTTTAAAATGTACTTTAAAAATTAAAATACACTAGAAAGGATATATATTTATCCTATTGTGAATTTTAAGAGAAACCACAAAGAGGGAGACATATGTCAAGAAGCATCTAGCTGTCTCTATGCAAAACAGAAATAGAAGAGTTCTAAGAAATTATTTAATGGCTCCATAACTTTTTTTTTTTGCCAATAAAAATAGGTTGGGCCTGAAAGGAATCTCTCATTTACAAGATGAACATGGACGTAGTACTGATCCTTAATTACTTTTAAAATACTTTGGAAATTGCAGCTTCATCACTACTGTTTTGTGCTTTCATAAACTTCTACCTGCTTAAAGGATATTTTGATAGTAACATTACTCTACTTTCCTGGTCTATTCTCTATTTTGTTCACCAAAAGGACTAAAAAGGTATGATTTTTTTTTGTCATTCTGTTTATACTAAATTCGGTAGATTTTCCAAAAGTAGTCACGCATTTTCTTTTCTTAATTAAAGTACCCAATGAAACAAATGTTGTTTACTAGAAATTCAATAAGAAATCATTGGAGGGAATTGCAGATACATTCTAATAGTAAAGTATGACTACTTAATGAAAACAAACTACTAAAGAAGCAATTTGCAAGCATGCAGAAAAATACATGGCATAGTTTTTGGAATATGATCCTTCTCCTTAGAAATTGCCATTACTGCAGTAGGAGTATTTTGTTGTAGTTATCTCCAGTGAAGAGGATGTTGCACATCAAGGAGCATTCTACATCAACTGGCACTTTCAAGAAAACCCCATTATGCTTTCACGATTTCGAAATGCTAAACTTAAGAATCTGAGTGCCTAAAGAAGTGACTGGGAACTTCTAAGGAAACAGACCCTGTTGACAGTGAATTAAGGAGAAGCAGTTGTCTGGATTCTCTCTGAATTGCCTAAGGGCCAGAAGTCACACAAGCTATGAAGCAGTACAAGTGGGTCAAGCAAAGGTACTCATGAGAATCTAAACTACAATTTAAAAGTGTACCCTAGATGTAATCAAAAGTGCATATCTATGCATCAAGATCTTATTTATGGATGCCACGTGCCCCACATAAATAATTCACGCAGGGTGTTGTCTCTGCAGATGAAAACATACATGAATTGTCTCTAAATTTGGTGATAAAGACATGTTGTAAGGAATATAATGGCCAATTTAATGTATAGCCTACAGAAGTAAACAAACAAACCAGCACAAGGACCAGGCTTTTGGTCCTGCTAAGATAATTAGTATGATAAATACATAAATTGTGGAATTCTGTGTTGTTTTAGTGTAGCTAATGAAAGAAGGCAAGGGTTGTTTTTTCCTCTCTCTCTCTGCTGTTTCCAATTAGTTGCTGCTAGTTAGGTCCATAGAATTAAAGGATTTTTTGTGCATCAGGTGCTTAGAAGGGCAGGAACTTTGCTTTAGTACACATTTGTGAAGTGCTATGTGTACTTCTGGTCCTTTAAAAAATAAACAGCACTAGTATGCTTCATTTAACATATCTAAAAATATTTTTCCCTCAGGAATAGCAAGCAGGCACTCTGTAGCTGGCCACAAGGCCAATACAGTATAATGTGCTGAGACATTGAGGATTCTCTGTCTACATCTCACTGACCATTGCTATGATCTTCGGCTCTTACTTAAAGCTCTACTACATTGGGAAATGGTTATTCCAGTAATTAATAATCAGTATTTGACACTATGACTATATAAATCTACACCAAGCTGAAGTCATTTTGATATAAAATAGTTCTATAACATGGCTTTTTTCTCAAATGAGGACCTTTGCTAAAAAAAGACTGAAAAAACAACGACTTGCTAAATTAAAGAAAAATACGTATTTGTATATAAAAGGAAAAAAAAAACCATATATGAAGGTATGGTGTGTATAAAGATAACAGCTTATATACTTTTCTGACAAGGAACATGCCAAAAAAGCAGTATTGTTAAAATATAACTTCCATGGTTCCCTCTGGTTCCTGATCACTGACGTTGTCTGCTGCTCCTGCCCGTGTTGCCCTTCAGGGCACCGACCATTGGCAGGGGCCTGCTGTTCCTTTTATGAACACTAGATTTGCTATACAGCCTCTCCTGAAGAAAGTTTGATCATCATTGACAGTTTCCCTGCTGCTCTCAGAAGTGCCAGGAGAAAAAGCTGAGGGGCAGACAACTTACAGATATAAAACCATTTCCATAAACAATGGCCACAAATCCTGCCTCTGGAAACACGTGAGCAGTGCAACATTTATAGAACTAGCATAGCTTTTGTCTGAGGAAAACAGCAGAAGCTTGTTTATCATCAATTTTGCATCTCAGTTGCTTTTGTTGGATATTCATTAGACTACATGTTTTCTGTGAGAAATTTTCCTGCTATTCGGAGACCATCTAGTCAGGTGTTTGATTATTTGTTCAGGAGACACTGTTTAAAAGAGAAATCCAAGACCAAAACTAAGCTAATGAAAGAAGCTGCATAAAGACACTTTAATTGTACAAGATAAATTCCACTCACCATGAACCATACTTAGGACTCACAATTACTCCTAAAGGGAGAAAAGCACAGAAAAGATTTTATTTTATTTTTTTAATAGATCAAATGAGAAGTATCACCAAGAAGCTTCCCTGAGAAGTTTTTAAAACTGGACATGGATTCTGTGTGAGGAGCCACTGAATAGAGAACATCAGAAAATGTCTACTTCAGATCTCCTAAAGTACACGAGGTATGCATTAACCTGTTAATAAATTAGTTTCAAATAATTTAAAACTAAATGGCAACGCATTTTAATCTTACCCCTAAAGAAGACAAAACCATACATATCTGCTGTCTCAAAGCAACAGCATGAGGGTGCAGAGAATAGAAGAGAGAAGTGCAAGAGTAATTTTACCAGGCTTTACTAGCAGTAGTAGTCAAACTACTACGCTTATATGCCAATACAAAGGTGACGTATGTAAACCATAATCCTGTAATACATGACCTGCAGGTGAACCGCTGTTCAAACAGGGATCTCCTTGACTTCAGGATTCTTTGGGACAAGGTAACATCAGTCACATTACAGATCCTATGTCTAACATTTTAGATCTTGTTTATGAGCTCAATTATCAATGGTTAAAAATATAGCTAAGTTAACAGAGTAAAACATGCTGTGTATTTGTCTTCACGAGTATACGAGTAAAAGTTTACTGAATCAGTATCCAGGAACCTGTTGGGGACACTCAATCCCGTATACTAGAATTACCTGTTCACTGTTGTTTATTTTCCATTATTACGAATAACTTATCCACCAAGCAACAGAAAAAGACAAGCATTTGTTTGAAATAAACACTATCTCAATTTTACACATCTCAACAGGAAAAAAGTACAGGATTAAAACTATTTTCACTAACCTCCAAGAAAAGTGGTTCATAGCTTTTGCGTATTTAATGAATTAAGTCTTGGTTTTGTTGTTAAACATGATTTTTAGCCACATTGAAAATTGTTTCTTGGTAATAATAGGTTTTCAAACAAATGCTCCGTTGTTTTTTTTTTCCTTTTCTTCCTCTCATCAGCTGCTATTTTGTTTCTCTTTTTGTCTCCAGCTGTTCATGTTATTACTTGCTTAATTTTTCCTTTTTCTCTTTCTATATTCCCTCCCTCCAGGTGTTTCAATGCGTTTTCAACTGTTATATTTTGTGGTAGATTTCTCAAGCAGGGATTTGTTTCCATCATGTTGGTAGGTTTTGGGTATTTATTGCTGTTATTTTAAATTAAAATAATCTTATCAGATCATTGTCATTCCTGTTAGAGTGATTTTTTTTTTTCTTTTCATAAATATACATGAGATTAATATGTGGCTGAACACAGGTTATTTTTACAGCATACTTTCAGCTTATTTTTTATTGGTTACAATCTCAAGAAAACATACCCTCAAGCTCATCAAAATCAATATGTTGTAGGAATTTACATTTAAGAATTACGTTAACATTCACTCCAATTCTGAGTTTGCTTGTGAGCTTTAAAACCAGTAGCAAATAATTATTCCTCTCTATCTGCACATGTAATGATGATCTGCAGACAGGTAACCATATTCACGTTAAGTAAATGGCACAGGCAAAATAAAACCGGCACAAGATACATGACAAATAAAGGTGCTGTCTACAAAAGCTATTTCATCCCATAGCAGTGGGAAAATCCACTCAGTAGCCAAGTAAGCTTCCTGCAGCATGACAATCTAGGGAGCAATAAGGTCCAGTTCTGTAGTATTATAGCAGTCCAGCCGAACTTATGTTTGCTCAGGCAGCTTCACAAGTGAAGTCAGTCATGGACTAAAACGGAACAGCCTGCCCACCAAATTGCTATTGCTCTTCAATTTATATGAATAACTATGTCTCATGCCAAATGTACTATCTCAGATGTGTTGATAACAAAATGTTTATGTAGAAATAATCTGGATTCCAATATGCTTCCATTGTATTTTGCTACATTCTTGTGATGACACGTTCACTAAACAGCCACTGGAACTTAATGAATTTCAGTGATTAAAATACATTATAGTTAGAGTATTTTGAAATCGATAGGGAACACAGGCAGCAATCTTGGAACCTAATTTGACTGTTTGCAGAGACAAAAGTTTTTAAAATTTGGGAGCTACGTAGGGATGGAAAAAGAAACCCGATGAAAGATCACACTAAATTTGCATCCTTACACTGATTCTACACTTAGAATAATAGCATCACATTTTCTCATTGATATATATATCTGTGAATATGAATTTTAAAGGTATGTATTCATATATATGTATATATTCTTATGCCTTTATGTATATATATAGAGATATTTCTTGTACATTTCAAATGTTAATGCCATAAGGAGTAATCTGTTGAGAACCTTGTTTCTAATTTTAGTTAATATTTCATACTTCCTTGGAGTGTTGGTTTTGTTTAGTTTGGTTTTGTTGTGGGTTTGGCTTTTTAAAAAATTATCGTCCTCTAGGAGACCTGCTGACGTTCTTAATAATTTCCCTTTGTACAGTAAAGTCTCAAAAAACCCACGAATAACCTCCATAGATAAAGAATGTCTCTGAAGCAGTGGGAGTAGGAGTTGACCAAAAACACAACTAAAAAGCCAGCACAAACACTACATGGATTTTTGAGACAGACGCATTTGTATCTACATCATATCAACAAACCACAATCTATACTGAGATGCCCTCAGTTTTAACTCACCAGTGGCACTTCCTGGGCCAAATGCTATGGTCATCCCATCAAACAACCAATCCTTGCACTGAATTGTTACCAAGTGACCAAGATAAGGAGTATACGCATAAAACCCTAACTTTGGCACAGATGTTTAAAGTTTAAAGGAAAGATAAAGTCTTAATTTAGTAATTCAACTACAAATAAGAATAAATATTAGATACTTTACATAAAGCTTAGGAACAATTGTTGTAAATAAAATTTCACTAAAGCAAAAATGTAACTGAGATTTTAGTTTCCTCTATTTCTGTTGCTTTTCTTATCGCAATAAAGAAAGCTGACAAATTTCCAATATCATGAAAGTCTATCACCATCAGCCTGATTATTTCTCCACAGCCTTTTTTATTGATGAAATCACATCAATCCTTGCAACGCAGGGAAATTTGTCTATAACCAGTTCCAAATTAACTAAGAAAAATGGTAGTCTTTAGTTACACTGCCTTCAGTTGACTAAGGCTACAGCAGACATCTACTGTAGTCAGGCTACATGAATCTTTAAAACTAGATTAAATGCTCTATGCCTACACACCTCTTTTCCCCATCATTTCTTAATGGAGAGGTATTCACACAGAAAGACATTGCAATAGAAACAGCAGGAAAAGCCAGATGTCTACAAAGCCCTGCCCTGTGGTCTGCCATGGGGCTTCCTCCATGGCTGCACGGTGGTGGGGAAAAAAACAGGTTCAAGCCGCTATTACCCTACCTGGGATTCAGATCAAAACATCACTGAGTGCAATTCTCAATCTTTTCTCCTCTGCAAGCGTTTATAAGACACAGGACATCATTTAGGAAAGAGAACATGTAACAATAACATATTTATGAAACTTAAATGGTTCAATTATTTTCATCCCAGTAGCTTTATGAGAGGAAAAAGTATGAAACTCTATGAAACAACATAACTCCTAGGAATTATTACAATGCGTGTGCATTACTACTAATTCCATCCTATTAGATGATACTATATCTTCTCATAATGAAGATTAAATGCAGCAGAAACTATATAATGGCAGAACTGCTGTAGATCAAATTGAGTCTACCATAAGAAAAATGATCGCTGATCCCAAGACGTTATGGAATAGTAAACTTAAATTGTGCTGCTTTTCAAGTTTATGTGACTATGATTATTTAATTTTCCTTTGTGCGTGCTCAAGTATAGCTGTTATGTGACTACACATGAGAGAACCTGAAATTAATTTGTCTGTATAAGATCAGTGACTGTACAAATTCTTATGAAAACTAACATGCCATGACAATAGTAATTTTGATAAAATTACAGCAAGAACTGCAATTCTCTGCCATCTGGCTGTCTCATCATAACTACTTTGATGTGCTTTTTATTACTTATTTACTTACTTCAACTACTTTATCAGTTGTTTCCGAGCTTAGAAATGTTAACTGCAGAACAATATTAAAGAAGCAGCATTGCCAAAGTTTAGCATTATTCCTTATGAAAGTTCAAAATAATCTGCAATCATTTTTTAATTAAAGTCCTAAATATAATAGATCCACTCTAGAAAAAAGCAGACACGTTTCATATTTTTAAATGCAAATATGTATCAATTTTCAGAGTATTCTGATTAGTTTTTTCAAAAGTCTGCATGAAATGCCATTTCCCTTTCATCTTCTTATATAAAACCTTGCAATTAAGTTTGGAACTGAATTACTTATTTACTTAATATACGGACATAATTAACAGACTAACAGAGAAATATATCTGAGTACATTTTTATAAGTAAGGAACCCATTTACTTAAGGTCAGGGTATCGGTATTGTGCATTTCTAATTCAATCATATTTATTCTAAGGCAAATAATTTCTTTGGTGACTTCTTATTAACAATAACTAGCCACCATAATTTATTTTCTATGTAAAGGGTGAAGAATAGTGGAGGAGGTCAAATACTGCCTTTGTCTTACCACTGCAAATAAAGGTTCTTATCTGAAAAGATAAAACTTTTGAAATCTTTTACTGTAGTGTTTCAGATTTGAATTCCTGAGGTAAAACCCAGTATGTCCAAAGCTCAAAGAATCATCCCTCTTTTCTAGGAGATAGGGATATTTTTCATATCTATTAAAGAATTACTAGATAACAGTATGTAATATGGTTCAAAATGTGTGCACACTGAGCATCTAATACATGATAATTTAACACGTGTAGATTTTATAGATATGTTGAACTTTGGAAGCCTAAAGCTAAAAAATAAAATAAAATAACATTCCAGAAGGAAATTTTACACAACTACCAACCTAGCAGCAATCTAGTTCTGGTCATTTTTGACTGTAGTCCTTAAGAACCGAGATACTACCTGAGAAAAGTTGGTGAAGTATAAAGAATAGATTTGGTGAGGTAACTAGTTTCAGTACAATTTCTAGTGAAGAGTTCCATCATGAAGCCTGCCACCAGACCTGGCACTATTGACATTCTTGTTACTGCTAAGAGTCTGGTTGGAAGGTCCTACAAAAGTCAAAGGCTAACTAACCCACATCGATCTTGGTCTGGTAATAATTTCACCCATGACCGTGTAAAGCCCACTTCCACTTTGAAGTGGCGGCCAAACCCTCACCCAGTGTAAACTGCCAGTTCATTGAATTAGTCAAATTCATTGAAACTGTAAGAATTAGTACCAAGTTAGAGTCTAAATCTGTGTCTCTAGGACAAAGCAAAGACCTGTAAGGGTGGAAGCTCCACTAATGATGGTATACGGCATTGTGAAGCTGGAAGTCTGTAAGGCTGTCAACTCCACCTTCCATGAGCTCTAAATTCTCAGAGAATTAAATTAAAAAAAAAACCAACAAAACAACAGATAGTGCTGCCATTGGAAACTCTTTGCAGATGGCATAAAATAGCTTAACTACAATTCACTGGGAGCTAATTTCAGTCATTGGTAATACATGCTGGGTAGAAAATTAGTGTCAAACAACAAAATGGCACGTTTTTTTTTAAAAAGCATTTGGATTCAAGTTTCAAATACTCTCAATTAAGCAGTATTCAAGTTTCCAGATTCAAATCTCTCCCATTGAATTACGTGCTGCCAGTTATTTCAGCTTTAAGAAAAAATATACGTGATCTTGAACTTTATTGCTAGATTACAATAATTAGAACAATGAAACCTATGACTACATAGTGCAGCCAGATATTTGTGTAATGACTGGACAGATATAGCATTTTGCTAAATATTTACACATATGAGTTATTTGATGAACAGTAGAACATTTCTGCACAGAAGTTTTTGTTTCATTCTGTATTTAATCCATCCATAGCTTTATTAGTCAAGACCTACTTGAATAGGCCATGCTACCAAGTGTATGGAGACAGAACATGCAACTCAGATTAATTTCCCTGTGTCCTTTTATTTTTGTAAAAAGCTTTTTTTACTTGTTAAGCTGAAGACCTAAAAAATAAAACACTGCCAAATGTATCAGATAATCTGCAGATTTCATTCAGAGACAAAAAATAGCTTACTGTAAAAATACTTCTAAAATGTACCAGACCCACTGCTTTGGTAACACAACATATCAAGATGTAAGCAACATTCATGAATGATATTCTTATTTTGTTTTCAAATTTCATTGATTAATGCAGAATTGAACAGGCAATAACCAACAGGTACTCTGTACATCTAAATGTTAAAGCATTAAGGCTGAAATACTGTTAATTCTTCCAGGGTTTCTGAAAGTCTAGACGTAATTTTTTGGGGTTAGAAGGTGAGAAGTTGTTTGTAACAATAATGGATTTATTTTTTAAAAACCTGTAGTCACTAGTAAAATTCAAGCAACGGGTTGCATAAAACTGGAGGCGAGTACTTGACATTAAAAAGCCCCACACAATTTTTGTTTTCTGCTAAATTTTTGTTTTCTGTTCTAATTGTAACATTAGAGAGCTTTCTCATTTGCTTTGCACTTACATGCATCCCAGAGCTTGACCTATGTTTATATAAACCATCCAGAACATACAAGATCGACACACAGGAAAATACTAAATGCAGAGGCCAATTAAAGTTAAAGGAATTAATAACAATTTCCTCTGTAACTAAGACCTTTTGATTATGAGACCTTTTACATTCATCTTTAACACCAGTATTGTTATTCCATATTAAAACTCAGTGCATTCTCAGCTCTACAGTTTAAGTGAAATCTCTACTGGGCTTTTTATTTTCTTCCAAGCAAGCTGCGGAAGGATAAATACTTATTAGTGAGGAAGCCAAAAGTGTTCCAATTCTAAACAAAATAAATTATTTGTGGAGTGAGTTTTTGTTATGAAAATAATAATTACATGGCAAAAGCCTCCAAACAATTATGCTGGGACAAAACCATGACTTCAGAGATAATGGATATAGCCAGCAGGGATTAAGATGTGCAGGATTTCCTGGTCATTTACTCACTAGAAGATTTGAAAATCAGCTTATTCATGGGAGGAAAATAACCCATTGCCATCAGTCCTCGATCATAAAACACACAGAACTTTAAACTCTCAGAGCAATATTGAGAGGAGACAAATGTGCATCTAATCAGCTTTGCCCTTCATAGCAGGTATCACTTTGGCAATCAGGAGCAAACTGTGGATAGCAAAAATAATGGGAAGACAATATTCTGAGTGGAAAAAAAAAAAAAATAAAGGACACAATGGCACACTTTGCAAAATACAGAGAAAGCTTGTAACCACAGGTGGCTATTTTTACTGACCTAAAACAATTCCCTAAAACGGTGGCTGTGATGCAGCCAGAACGAAGGGCATGTTTTCTTTTTAACTCATGCAATCTTCTGGAATCCTGAGGTCTGAGTAAACCGCACCATCCCAAATAACCCTTCAAGATGCAAAGGAAAGCTCACACTGACAATCCACAAAGAGGGTGCATTAAATGACTACCTCTTACCATGGAAATCCCAAAGAACCATTTTTCTTTACACGTCTATATCAGGAATTTTATTCACTTCCACTTGAGAGAAACCTGACAAAATGAAGCACCCTTACTGAACAGGATGGTAATTTTCATAAAATGCACAGTCAAACCGGTAAGGACAAAATCATCTAAATTCTCCACTTTTTACTTCCATTTGAAATAAAATAACGTGAAATACCGTCATTGTGGGTTTCTTATAATAAGAAACACTTTACAGGTACTAACACCAGTAAGTAATGTATATGAATAATTTTTTTCTGGCAATTCTGAACTGCTTGTCTTTCATAGGATTTCTTATGGCTATTTACATTTTCACTCAGTGAAAATCAATTACCTTCCTGCAATAAGCCTCATTTGCTACCTTTGAGTATAATAGAAACACCATTAGGATGATGACATTACCCAAAAGAAGGGCACCACACAGTTGGTAGACATAAATTAAGGACCCTTTCACATATGCATTAGAAATACTGCTGTGACTGAAATATGCATAAAATCTGTATCTATTAGAGCTATTAGTGTTGTGCTGGTGATGATTTTGAAGGAGGAGGGGGAGATTGTGATCTACTACTTTGACAAAATTATGTATTTCCTTTTTTTCTCAGTGTGTGCCACTGATGCAATAAGCAGAGGCCCCCAGCTGAGCTGCATTTGGAAATGCCACTGAGCATGGTATACGCGCTTCACTTGCCTTTGCTGAAGCAAGACACTGTCAGGAATAGAGTGCATGTGTGCCGCCGAGCCCGCTCCTCCTTCCTCACCCTGACCTCCGCTGCTCTGCGGATGTACGCCTGGGTGAAGGCACCGCTCATGTGGAAAACAGCTCCTGCAGATCAATTCATAGGATTTAGGGACATTTAACTTCCATCAAGACCACATCGTCTTATTGATATTTGAAGACTAACTTATTACCGAACATTAATGGGACTAACGTGAAGGGCTGTGTGTTTGCTTGGGGGGAAGAAACTAATTTAGAGATTCCTCCCTTGGAGTCTGTTAACCAGAGGAAACTCCTTCTGAACGCGGTTATTTTTACCTGGGTTCTTATGAGCTTAAGCAAAGCAAAATTATAACACAGTATGATGATGTATTATGTATTAAAAGTGTAAAAAGCACGTCCCTCCTTCCTACTTCTGTATTCATTTGACATACCAATGAGCCCATTATGAATAAGGAAAATATTGGGACACTATCTCTCTTACAAAAGGATTACTGATCAGATTTTCACATATTAACAGAGAAAGCTCTAGCTAGCTTCTCTACGGACACATTAAAATCTATTTCAGTTTTACCAGCAGTCAGGAAAATGGCATGGTTTAAGCTTGTTCTTACAAATCGAAAGTTAGGATGATCTCAGCCCTACAGCAGACTTTCTGCTGATAGTGCTATGAACACAAGGTTAAATACATCAGACATCCAACACCGAAGTATAAAAACTTGCTTAATTAGCAAAGACAGAAATATTTAATATGCAGAAGGGGGATCCAAGACTCCTGACATTTCATCATGAAAAGCCATACGAGCAATACAACAAAAGTAGTAACTTGGGTGGCTCTGTCTTTGGAATTAGACTGGCAGATGCACGGACAAAAGGTAAACAAAAGAGAGAAGACCTAGATCTAGGCATTGCTTTCTGTAATTAGTATTTCCCAGTAGTTTGCGTCTCCTAGTCTGCAGTTCTCTATTCTGAAAAATTGGAGGTAGAAGACCCATACACAGTGCTTGGTCCTGAGCAAACTGCTGTCACCAAGCAAAACATCCCTAAAAATCAAACAATGAGGCCATTCAGTTAACCAGATCCATTAAAGGTTGTACTATATTTGAGAAAAATACTGAGATTCTTGCAAGAGAAAACCCACAGGTCAACAGTAGGGTTAGTAAGATTTTTCAAATACAAGCTTACCTTACTCATAGTTTAAAAAAAAATTAAAAAAAATTTTAAAATAGCTTTTTCCTATAATCTAACATATTTATACAATTATTTTTATGAATTTGCCATTAAATCCTGAACTATCATTGCAATATAAATTCAACCACACTGGAATAAAATGAACATGCAGTATTCCCTGGGCAGTTTGCATTCTAATCTATTTCATTTTTTCTGTTATGCACAAAAATAGTATCTGTATACATTGGCTAAATATTATTTCAAAATAAACTTGAAAGTAAAGTAACAAGGCATTACTGACTTCTTAAGGAAATTGCAGTAAGGAACTAAACTCTTCTATATTTTTCCTAGAAAAATGCATATATAAAGACTAAGCACATAAAAAAAATGTAATCTTGCAGGATGCTTGTGATATATTTTACAGTTAAAATGATGATTGGTAGTGGAATGCTCATACATCTTCAGGCATTTATGTTGCTACAATATACAGTAGCAAATATGCAGAATGGATTAATCATTTAGACACTATACATTTCATAAGGATAAAGGTCATAACAGTTGAGTAAGCCATTGCCATCAACATTACAAAGAAGAAGATTATATGATACACAGATTTTTCATTTACACTAACTGGACAGAATGTACACAAGGTATTGTAGCTTTTCAGAAAATAACCTGTCTGAAGAAAAGACTATAGTGGAAAATATAGTAGTTCTTTAAATATAAAACAAACAAAAAGCCAAAATACAACTAAGCAATAGATTCTTTTTTAAAAAAAAATGTAAATTTACAAACCGATTCATTTTAAGTACATACACAAGTATTTAATCTGTTCAAACCCAAGACTTAGGAGGGGTTTGGGGATTTTTTTTAACATATTTAAAACTTTTTTTAACATATAGATAGGATTCTCTAAAAAGTAAATTGAACTAAAATGTGAAAGAAATGTTTTCTCAGAAGTAAGTTTAAGAAATTAATAAAATTTTGCACCTACAACTAATTCCACTATTTATTGCAAACGTTAATCTAGGTACAAATCTATAGAAAGCACTAGATACGCTGCATTGTTCTGATCTTTAAAAATGTATGTGAAGAGAAAGATATCTTGTTTTCCCATTGCTATGTTCTTTTGCATCTGTTACCAACTCTTAATAGAGTACTTGATAAATATCTTTATTGAATGACTGATGGATCTCAGTTTTGAAATTACATAACCTAACATGTGTGAAATTTTTTTTTCTTGTGAAAATTTCTCTCTACATTGAAAACCAGGACCTTGTGAAATGGACATCTTCCTTTCCCTGCATTTCTTTCGTCTCAGCTTTCCTTTCCCCACAATAATGAGATGAGAGGGAGGAGTAAAAATTCTTTCAGACTGAGAAATAAGCATTCTAAGAAAAAACTTGTTCTATCACAAGTATATTACAAATTCCAAAATAAGTACACTTGATACCAAAATCAGGGAAGAAAGAAGGGAATACCCCGGGAATTGTATCTTTCCTAGAGGTTTGGGAGAAGAAAACATGCCTTGTTGCATTAACGCTAACTTAAACATAGGGAGTATTAAAGAGCCTGGTATTAGTAGCTCGCTTACTGTCACTTCATACTGAAATGGAGACATGAGAGTTAGAATGGAAACTAAAAAGGGCTTCATCCTTCTCCATCTCACTGCCACTTAAAAATTTCAATCAAGAACTATTCTCAGTCCCTTGAATTTAATCAAGCTATACCACGAAACAAAGGTAAAATACCACTGCAGTCTTGATGAAACACTGGATCCAGTGTTCCAATAATGTTGGGAGCCCCCAGGAAGGAAATGCATCAGCTTTATGACTGTTGTGCAGTACCAAACTAGGTTACAGCAGAAAGAAAAAGACTAAGGACTTGAGGCCTAATTTTATTAAGATAACATTAAATTCTTGCAAGGTTCGTGTGTTGATGTAAATGTCATTTACAATCCATGAAAAACATATTTTGGAAAACTAGACCACTCAAACAATTGACAGTTAGGAAACAAAGGCCGAATCTGATTTCCAACCTTTTTTTTTATAGAGCTCCTTTGTTTTATATAACTGATTTTAGCTTTATTCACTTAGAGTAAGACAAACCCTTTACAATCAGTTGAAAAACTCCAATGCTAAGTTAGTCTAGATATTTTGATTACTTAAATAGTACTTCCTTAACTTACACATCTTATAATTTTTCTGGCACTTTAGCTGTGCTGGAGGATTTGAATTCCAGGAAATTGCCCTGCTAGTCCTGTAAATCTGTTACTGCTTATCTTTATTTCCAAAACACTAAACATTGGAGCAGTCTCCTTAAGAAACCATAAACAGAAAGGAATACTTACAGCAATGCCTCATACTAACCCTCTCCTACCTTCCATCATAACATCTCTGCATATCACAGCACTCAGTTTTAATTTAACTAGACAGCGTGGAGATACTTCTTCTGCAGTGTTTACCAAACTTTATCTTCCTTATTAGACCAAATCATCATACAGAAATTGGGACAAAAAAAAACAAAAGTAAGTT
>VZTM01021890.1:146666-157178 GCA_013400555.1 Jacana jacana | reverse complement strand
AGTGTTTTCTATGTCCCTATTGACATCATCAATGAAGATATTAAAAAGGAAAGGCCCCAGTACTGAGCCCTGAGGAACCACTTGTGACCGGCCGCCAGCTGGACTGAACTCCATTGAGCACCACCCTTTGGGATCGTCCTTCCAGCCAGTGCTGGATCCAGCAGATCCTACGCTCATCCAGGCCATGAGCAGCCAGTTTTTCCATGAGAATGTGGTGGGGGACTGTGTCAAATGCTTTTCTAAGATCCAGATAGATTATATACTGTCTTCCCCCCATCCAACAATAGGTTCATCTTGTCATAGAAGGAGATCAGGTTCGTCAGGCAGGACCTGCCTTTCATAAACCCATGCTGACTAGGCCTGATCCCCTGGTTGCTCATTCCATGGCTGGTGATAGCACTCAAGGTGATCTGTTCCATAATCTTCCCTGGTATCGAGGTCAGATTGACAGGTCTAGAGTTTCCTTACATATATATATACTGCACCATATACTTTGGCTTTGGCAGGACCTTGCATAATCCATAGGTGGGAATGGCTTTCACCCAGAACTGATTCCCTACAACCCAACCAGCTCTCAGCGTCGTTCTAGGAACCCTGGCTCCGTGAGAACACTCTGGCATTGGTTGTGACTCAGTTGAGCCTTGCAGGTGATAGAAGCCTCTGGAAAAAACTGAGGATGAAATACACATCGAAACAGAATCACCAAAGTAGCCACGTGGTTGCCTTTTCCGCACTCTTCAGCCTGAAGAATTATTGTGATTTCTAGAACTTGGGTGTTTAACTTTCTTGTCCCCTGTTTGTACCATGTTTGCCCTGTTTCTCCCTACTGATCTCAGTAATAAGGAGGTACCGAAACCTTAATTTTAGCTGCTCTGTGTTGATAGATTAAGATGAACGAGCGACGAACTCGGGCACAGATGCTGTGTGAGCATTTAAATGGACGATGGACAATTCCAGGGCACAATTCTTCGTGTGACACTGGTGTCAGAACCCTGGTGGCACGGAAGGCTTCAACGCTGGCTAGAAATTTCAAACTTCTCAAGCATCTAGCAATGTGCCTTCTTCTGCCAAGTACTGAGCATTTGTCTTCTGCAGAAAGCTGTTCAACACACTTCTAAAAGCTGAAGAAAAGCATACTACCTCCTCCCTTAAGTAGCTGAGAGATAGCGAGTTGTCAGTGTGTTATATTTCAGATGAGTGGAGGTTTAGCTCTGGTTTCTTACAGTTTTGGTAACAAAGAGATCTTTCTCTACTGACAGAGATGTTGTTCTACACCTCCCACACGCTATTGCTGCTGTTTCTTATAAATACAAACTATTGGACTTGATTTGGAAATAAATTGAGCCAGTAAGGCTCATGCTGACTTCACGAGGAACCCTGAGTTCCCAGAACATCAGGTCCTCCCTCGTTAGTCCCCTACTTCATTCTCTCAGTAACACAGACCTGTGTTTTCTTTCCATGAGGTTTCTATACCCTTTAATGTCTCGTGCTGGAGACTCGTTTTGTTTTGTTTTTCCTTCAGCTGAGTACTAATAACATACAGCTTTTGAAGACATTCTTTATTTCAGCAGTTAGCTACTAGTTATTAGCTCTTCACCTGAAAGGTAGATGATAGCTATTATTAGCCCCAGTTTTTATAAAAGAAAACCTGTGACCTGCAGGCAAATGGGAAAAGGTTCCTCCTTCCTCTTATAAATCTTTCCATGAAATCTCATTCTTCCTACTAATGACTATATAAGGTTCCTCTTAAAACTGGAACTAGTTCTTTCTAACTGAAATGAGTTGCTAGATGAAGAAGCAGTAGGGAGAAGATTACAGTGGTGTTGGTAGGAAGGCTACTGTAACTGGCTGGAGAAGCTGGTAATTATGAAAATTAATCTCAACAATTACCGTGGGAGAACTAGATCTAAGAAACTTGAAGGTTTAAGATACATTGCAATCTGTAAACTGGCATTAAATCCTCTAAACCTTTATTTCCTTGCCTTTAAATGCCTTTCCAAAGTGATTTTTTAGAGTATCTTTGGAAAGAAATCATCTCCTTGCAGTTTTCGTGCCTACTGCTTTTTCCAACCTCCTCGAAGAGCCTGGCTGATGAAACTGGGGGGGGGGTCCCTCCAAATTTGTTTAAGTGTCTAACGTTGTTTGTATAGCACTGTTTGTAGAGTGAGGCTGCGATTGCTGAGAAGAATGGCATAAAGGCTGCTGAGCACGCTTCTTATTTACAGAATAAAACTCTTGCAAGACTTTTCATGATGGGAACGAAAGCACCTTCATTTCAGACAACCCTTACTTCTGTCATGCCCTCCGCATTTATCTTTATACACCGCTATTCCGGCTAGCTGTCCTCTTTGAAGGCACAGGCCTCCCAGGGATAGAACTGGATGGCTGAATCCGAATATCTGGGCAGTGTCTCCAACAATTTTCCCTCTCTGTTTCATGAGAGAGAATCCAGCTTTATGAGATGGTTTTTTTTCCCCCTTTTTAATGTGCTGGGTATGCGCACAATGGATGTGCAGCACAGTATTTGTTTGGTTTTATTTCCCCTCTGTGACATATAAAATCTAATAAGCGAGGTTTTTTCTTTTGTTGCTATGGCAGAAAGATTCTTGGAACACTTAATGACAGAATATAATTTAAAAATAAAATAAAATAAAATAAAAATGGAGTGGCATCTCACTTCTATTTTTGGCAAGTTTGTTCACATATGTGTTTACAAAGCCAGAACTCTGACATGCCCTAAGCTGAGAGTTCCACAGTGAAACCAAGCCAACCTCATAAAGTTCAGTAACTCCAGAGTCTAAATTCTTATGCTAAATGTATTCTTCTTCAAAAGGAGCTCGCAACAATCATTTGCTGGGAAGGCATGCCTTCCTCATAATTTCCAAATAAAGCATTACCTGCTTGCCACGATGAGGCAACACACAGGGAAGGTGATTTGCAGGCCACCATTTCAGCCCTGCAGCTCTTCACTACTCCAGAACCTTATTTATAAACATTTCAAGACATTTACTTGCCCAGCTCCAGCCGAAGTTTGGATGCTTTTCCAAGTGGCACCCTTACAGAAATTTCTAGCAACGTTTACAGTGTTTACCGGGTTTAGGTTTCTGGAGGAGCAGCATCAGCCTGTGGTGTCAAATGAATAAAGCAGGGAATTACAGGATTATGGTTCTTGTAAAAATGTGGTGAGGAACGGTACCGCTTCAGTGGCACTTCCTGGTTATGTGGCTTCGATGATTGATTTTGTTTTGCAACCGCATCTGATAACTAAGTGGGGGAAGAGAGGAAAGCCTAAAACTTGCCATGGATTTAATGCTTTTATCACTTCTCCTTATACATACAATTTTTGCCTTCCATTTTCCTGCTTCGTGGTCTCATTTCCCATCTTGCCCGGTACCCTCAGAAACTCCTGCGTTATCTGTTCTGCCATGACCACGTTTTATTCAGCCTGACCTCACAGCAAGCTACACCCACTTTTCTGTGCTGCCCCCAGAACGCACTCACACACCCTCAGTCTCCCTTGGGCCTGAAAATGTCACAGGATCACAGAATCATCATGGTTGGAAAGGACCTCTGAGATCATTGAGTCCAACCATACACACACAAAAAAACTCTACAATCTCGGTCACTAGATCATGCCCTGAAGTGCCACAGCTACACGTTCCTTAAATCCCTCCAGGGGTGGGGACTCCACCACCTCCCTGGGCAGGCTGTTCCAGTGCCTGACCACCCTCTCAGTAAAGTTATTTTTCCTAAGATCTTATCTAAACTTCCTCTGCTGCAACTTCAGACCCTTCCTCTGGTCCTGGCATTATTCCATTGGGAGAAAAGGCCAACACCCACCTCTCCCTTTCAGGGAGTTGTAGAGGGCAAGGATGTCTCTCCTCAGCCTCCTCTTCTCCAAACTGAACATGCCCAGTTCCCTCAGCCTCTCCTCACAGGACTTGTTCTCCAGACCCCTCACCAGCTTGGTAGCTCTCCTCTGGACATGCTCCAGCACTTCAATGTCCTTCTTGTAGTGAGTGGCCCAGAACTGAACACAGGTGTTCTTGAGATGAGGTCTCACCAATGTCCAGTACAGAGGCACCATCACGGCCCTACTCGTGCTGGCCACACGGTTCCTGATCCAGGCCAGGATGCTGTTGGCCTTCTTGGGCACCTGGACACACTGCTGGCTCATGTTAAACTGGCTGCCCACCAGCACCCCCAGGTCCTTTTCTGCTGGGCAGGTTTCCAGCCACTCTTCCCCAAGCTTGTAGCACTGCATGGGGTTTGTGTGAACAAAATGCAGGACCCGGCATTTGGCCTTATTGAACCTCATACAATTGGCCTCAGCTGACCAATCCAACCCATCCAGGTCCCTCTGTAGAGCCTTCCAACTCTCAAGAAGATCAACAGTCTCACCTAGTTTGGTGTGCAAGAGCGTGTACTGGGGGTATAGAGAAAAGCTATAGCAAGAGTAAGTCCTCCTACCACAGTGAGGCCTTTCTCCTCTCCCTGTACCTTTCTGGCACTCTTGTTTCCTGCAGCATGCTTCCTGAGCTCTCCAGTAAAAATAAAAAAGAGCAATAAAGCCCGTGGGACCTTATCACAGTCACATTATGCTAATGTTACCTTTATTTGGGGGAAAAGCGTTATCTTTGTTTAACTCTAGTTAACAAATTTAGGCTCCCCCTGCAGGCTCAATGGCTTCCAGGAGTCAGACCACTCAATTAGATATTCCAAGTTCAGCGTTGTAAGCAGCACCCAAGGTAGTCATAAAACTTCCACTTGTTCCCACACTCATACGTTTGTAAACGCTTTTTCCTCTTTAAGGAGGTTGCCAGAGCAACCACTAATCACATGAATAACTCATCCTTGATGAGTGTGAGATCAACAGAATTAACAGCTTCTCAGGCCAAAGCAAAATTGTGTGGTGGAAATTTTCTCAAATGTCCACCTTAAGTCAATGAAGTGTGTCTGCCTGAGGTAGCACAAAAGCACACCAGAGAGTCTGGGGGCTTTTTAACTGACTCTATTTTAAAGAAACAAGATGACCCTGCAATACTGTTAAAAGTAATTTTTAATGAATCACTTCTTTTTTCATGGCTTTCCTAGAAGTAAGTAAATACAGTAGTACACTATAGAGGCTTGTGTTTGCTGGTTTCTTGTAATCCTAGCTTCCGATGGAGCCATGTAAGAGGTTTTTTCATATGTACAAGACCTTGAAGCAGACAACTTTTGGGGCCAGGACCAAAGAAGAGGACAAGTAGAATTTGGTACCCCTTCCATAGGTTCCTAGGAATTGCTGACGCCAGGGAAAACTAATCTCTTTAATGTAAAAATAATTTTTTATGGGTCAGAGGCACAACACTGATATCATACAAAGATTTCTTTATGTGAAACCAAGGAATTTACAGTATTTTGTTGAAATATAATCTGAGGAAATGATGTAATTACATGTTATAATGAGAACCTGCTTTCTATTATTTCCCTCAAAGTTTTCTCCATGTCTCCAGTGCAAGCAATGCTGCTGCTGTTGTAGCATGCACAGCGAGTTAAAAACTAAGACAAGAACAGGGAACCATACACAAGCCCCAGTGTGTCTCACTAGGTTGTGAAGCAAGAGATGGCAGCTGGAATTTCAGATCTCACTCTGGAATATTTTGTGTTGATGGGAACATCATTTTGTCTACATGTAAGATCCTACAATCTCTTAGATATCTGAAAATGGGGAAAAGAAGGAAAAAAGCAGAATAATTCAGTCACTGGAATCAGCTGCCCAGGGAAGCGGTGGAGTCACCATCCCTGACTGTGTTTAAAAGTAGATTGGATGTGGTGTTGAGGGATATGGTGTAGGAGAGAATTTGTAGAGTAGGGCAGATGGTTGGACTTGATGATCCCAAGGGTCTCTTCCAACCTAAATGATCCTATGAGTCTATCCTATGATAAAATTCTATAAACTGATTTCTAATGATACTTGACAGATTAACAGTACTTATCAGCCCAATGGTACCTCTGACAACACCCAGCCTTCACTTAGACACCATTCCTCCAGAACCAGTTTCATTCCAGCATGCCACAATAGCTCTTGGTCTTGACTTACAATATCTGTAGAGTAAGAAAGCCCCATCAGGACCAAACCCCTCATGGATTGTCCCCAAGACAAGCCCAAACCCCAAGAAGATCAAGTTTTGGGGTGGCATGGTGCAGTATCCTAAATATAGAAAGGACTGCTGGGTTAAGCTTCAATGCTAGGCAGATAAACAAACAAAGAAACAAACAAAAAAGCAACAACAACAAAAAGTTTAGGAAAGTCAGTGATGGTCTTTCTTAATGTGAGAGGTACTGGAGTTCACAGAATCATAGAACAGTTTGGGTTGGAAGGGACCTTAAAGACCATCCAGTTCCACCCCCCTGCCTATGGGCAGGGACACCTCCCACCAGAGCAGGTTGCTCCAAGCCCCATCCAGCCTGGCCTTGAACCCCTCCAGGGGCAGGGCAGCCACAGCTTCTCTTGGAAACTTCTTCCAGTGTCTCACCATTCTCACAACAAAAAAAAAGTGAGGAAAGTTGCCCCACAGCCTAGAACGGGGAGGTCTGTAGAATTCAGACCTGTGAAAACAAGGGACTGCCAAGGTGAAAGGCAGCTCCACACAGCCCCAAACCAGTCATGTCCAAATGTGCCCACCTTGCACAGGGGGCTTTTCAGGACGTAGATTGTTGGGTGCTGGAGTTTATCAGCCTGCTGACACCAGTGCCAACATTGCTGCCACAACAACCTCAGCCCATCCCTTGTACCTCACCTGGACCACTCTGCAGGCCCTGGCCCTGTCAGCAGCCCTAAGGCCCAGTGACAAGCAAGGGTGCCAGAGCTATGGTGGGACGGCAGTGGCCTCAGGTGAAAGAGGCCACTGAGGAGGAGTAAGAGGAGGAGGATGATGGTGACAACAAGGAGGAGGCACAGATGGCTGAGGCCACCCACTACTGAGGAAATTCAGTCCATGGCAGGAGTGTGAGGCATGGTCATGGCCTATGGCACACCACACAAGGACCTGGAAGGGGTAAAGCAGGAGAGTATCATCTGTGCCAGGGGCAACCCAGGGGATTTGAGAAAGGAATCGGAATGTAGTCACATAGAGAAGGACCTCCAGGAAAACGAACCCTAAAGTCTGGTGACTGCATGTAGGAAAGCTGACATACATTTCCTTCTGAGGGGTTTTTTCTTGGGGTGCGTGTCGTAAGCAGGATGGTACTTTTGTACCCACAAAAGGCTTTAAAAGAAAAAAAAAGCTAAAAAGCCTCTTCTTTTTTAATCAGTTTCCACTTGGTGTCAGTCTGCCTGTAGCAGAGCTGGTTTAAATGAAGCCAGGGATGAAGGCTCTGGTGTGCTGCAGGCAGATACTGCAGGTTTCTGAGCTTATCGGGCTCCTTGCTGGGCTCCATGCCACCACAGCCCCGTGTTGCACACCAGGGGAGGGCTGAATCAGCACTGTGGGGGTTTTGTCTCTTGATTTAACATTATTGCAGTCTCCCACCTAAGGTGTGGACAGGATTGCCCAAGTCCTGTGCAGCCTCTGGTCTCATCTTCAGGCGAATACAGAAGTGGCTTATTTGCTTTCTCACCCTTTCCAGGTTCTCTCTTCTTCCTGCAATCTCCTTTTTTAAAAAAAAAAGAAAAGTGGTGATATAATTCCAGAGATTTAAAGAGGCTTTTATTGCCGAGGTTGTGGTTTCACGTTACAGCAAAACAATGTGAGAGTGAGCTGTTGCCAAAAGGAGCAGGCCCACTATTTGCCCTCCATCTGCAGATCCTTGCTCTGGCAAGTTCCCCCTATTTCATTTTCATCCATTCTAGTGACTGTGTGGTTTCAGGATTAGGCTGTTTATGTGGCCCAAGACACTGAAAAATAATTCAGTTTCTTCTCTCCCAAGCAAGGGTTTCTCTTGGATCATTTAGTCCATGGCCATGCTTCTGCTAGATCTAAAACACAGAAGGTTCAGGCTGAGTGGTTTTGCCGCTGTCAATTTTTTCTTATTTATTTACTTTTTTTTTTTTTAAAATACAATTATAGAGTTTAATTGGTGAGGAGGCAGAACCTTTATTTTTTTCCAGGTCTGTATGTGCACAGGTAACATTTCCAGGGACATCCTCATGTTAATGTAAATCACAAATGGCATTTGTTCTATTGAGGCATTTTTGAAAATTACACAAGTAGGGAGCAGGATGTGTGTTTAAACCTTGAGGAAGATGCTGCCTGCGTTGCTGTCACCACTCTCGTCTCCTCTGTAGCTTTTTTAAGCCTCAAGAAAATAATGACAGGATTTTTCAAGGACTGTGGTGAAACACCTATCTCATTATAGGAACTGAGAACTCTCACTGACTCAGATCTCAGAAATCTGAACTCTTTGTTGCCTTCCTTTGCTCCTTGGATCCTTGGTGTTGCAATCAGCTCAGGCAGAGCTGGAACTTAGAAAGAGAGAAGGTCAGTCCTAATTGATCTGACTCATCTCTGGCTGCAAGGGTTCTGTGTTACTGTGTGTGTGGGTCAGAGGCAAACCTTGCTGTAACACAGGCAGCATGATTAAAACTGCAAGACTCCTTTCTCTCAACAGCAGCGTAGACGCTGCGGGGGGACAGAGCTGATCCAGGCGGTACCTGCGGTTCGGGCAGACGGGAGATGTTGACAAAGACACCTGACTTTTTCCAAAGTCCACCTTACAAATACAAGATGTCATGGCAGCCCTGGTAATGGAGACCAGATCTCTTTAGAGCTGACAGAAACATTTGTTTGCATTCCACCGGGTGATTCTGTTTCCCATCACTAGGAGCCTGAAGAATTTCTTGACATTATAAGTTTTTTAATAGCTTTTCTTTTTATTAACTTAAACAATTTTCCATTAACATGCCAGTGTTTTAACTATTTGTTTAATGTCTGAGAGCGATGTAAAATCACCTAAATGGCTGCTATATCACCATTTTCTGTGCTAGTCTTTTCTTTCCCCGATACATAACTGGAGTAATCCTGTCTGCAAGCATCCTGTGTTCTTGCTGGAACTACGTTGGCATTAGAGTAAAAACAGCATAATGCACAGTCAGCCCCAGACAAGTTCTTACTCATAAAGAATACAAAATTGATACCTAAAAGATTTCAGGATGCAAGACAGTATAAGAAGCTGCTTTTTTTTTAAACCAGAAAACTGTTTTATATATAATTTTAGCTAGTTTTGAAAGTGTTTTATTGTTTTTTGCTGAAACCACAAAAGCCGTTCTTAGCAAACCCACATCTTCTTCTTGATTACGGCCCCAGTGTCTCCCCATTCTCAATCTTTTCTTCAGTGTTTTTAATGACAGTCTCTACTGACAGGAGAGAACTCATCATGACAGAAAGTTTCCATGGGAAGGGTTGCTGTGGTTCTGAATCAAGGCAATCATTCATACTCGGGTCATATTCGTGGCAATCGTGTACTCAATCGTGCTTCGTTAGGATTTGTGGCATATAACTCACTTATCCAGAGAGTACAGAGGTGTACAGAAAAGCACTGAGTTGTAGGAGGAAAACTTTCACGATAAATTTTAGGTTATTGATGAAAATAGAATATGTCAGATCCCCATCCCACTTGAACAGTCAACACACATTAGCAAACCCAATTTTACGTCTGAAGCTATAAAATCAAGTCACAGACAAATGTGCATCTTCTGTAACTGTGATCCACAATCACAATTGACTTCCTGAGAACGTTTTTAATATTAGCTAAAATTAATTAAATAAATTTTAAAAAAAGAGCTGGGTGGCTACTGAAACCATCATGGGGGGTTTGGAGAGTTATCTCTGGGAACCTGTTACTGGTTGACTGGGTTACGGTGTGTCGCAAACCAGTTTCTGTCTGTCTACTGGATTTATTGGGGCTATCATGTGTCATGTTTGGAGGAGATAACATATCGACTCCTTTATTTCAAGAGCTTAGGAAGCAATTAGACAAAGATTTTTCTGGGGGTGGATTTGGGGAAGAACAATTGATTCCTCGCATACTTCCCACACCTCTTCTTTCCTTACTGACGGTGCACTGCTTTGGGAAATAAAATCAACACACTTAAAAGTAATCTGAGAAGAGCTGGGTTTTTGAGAAACTCCCAGCCTGAGGTGTCTGCACATATGGGCAATATGGCTTGTCCCTTTGGAAAAACAAAACAAAAAAAAAGGCAATAAATTTAAGTATTTGTGCATATCTACTCTCTTTATTTGAAACAGATCGGTTTTTACCTTGGGCATCTGAAGTACAATCATCGGGTCCTGTTTCTGTGGCTGAAGAGACTGCATGGGGAAGGTCATCTGTGTGCTTCTCCTTTGAGAGTGGCTGGAGGAGTGCTGTGTTAAAGACACAAAGAAGGCAACAATGGAGTTGGTGCTCAATGGAGTTCAATCCAGCTGGCGGCCGGTCACAAGTGGTGTTCCTCAGGGCTCAGTATTGGGGCCTTTCCTTTTTAATATTTTCATTGATGATGTAGATAAGGACATAGAAAACACTATTAGT
>VZTM01021890.1:129047-146256 GCA_013400555.1 Jacana jacana | reverse complement strand
AATGATTCTATGATTCTATGATTCTATGACAAGGTGAAGGGCTCGACTTGTCCTTTTATCAACTGGCCCATGGTTCACTTCTAAAGAAACTTACCTCACGGCCGCCTACAGCTTCCTCGAGGGGCTCGGTGGAGAGGGAGGTGCTGATCTCCGGTCTCTAAGGGTCAGCAGAGGTGGAAATGGAATGAAGCTGCGCCAAGGGAAGTTCAGATGGAACGCTAGGAAAAGGTTTTTCACCGAGAGGGTGGTCGGTCACTGGAACAGGCTCCCCAGGGAAGTGGTCACTGCTGAGACCGTCGGAGTTCAAGGACTGTGTCTGGACCACTGTCTTAGTCATCATTTAGTTTTAGGATGCCTTGTGAGGAGGGTACTCGATGACTCTTACAGGTCCTTCCAACCTGAAATATTCTATATGAGGGGTCTAGAGAGCAAGTCATACAAGGAGAGGCTGAGGGAACTGGGCGTCTTTGGTTTGGAGAAGAAGAGGCTGAGGGGAGACCTCCTTGCCCTCTACAGCTCCCTGAGAGTGTAGAGAGGTGGGTGTTGGCCTCTTCTTCCAAGGGAATAATGCCAGGACCAGAGGAATGGTCTGAAGAGATCCTTTCCAACTGTAACAGTTCTGTGATTCTGTGACAATTCTATGATTTTGGTGATGAGAGGTAAGTGTCATGCCTTTCCAAGTGCATTCCTCCACGTCAAGTAATTTCTCCTTAAAAAATGATCAGGTTCCCTGTGGGCTGGCTAATTACCTACCTCAAACTGCAGCGTTGCTGTCTCCTCTGCTGAAGGTGGCCACACTCTACCACCTAACTGCTCCTTTGATTGCTCCTCAGTTACTCCCTGGGTGATCAAAACAAGCCAGTTTAGCAGAAAGCTACCTCATCATATTAACTTGGCTCATTTTCTGATGAAAATAAGGTCTGAAGTGAGCACAGAGCAAGCCTGGTCAGAGGGGGAGCGTGCATGGCACAAAATGAATGGTAAAAGGAACAATAGTCTCCTGCAGGCTCTAGGACTTCAGCAGCTGAGTCCAGAGGAGTACTATTTTTAATTATTCCTAAATTTTGTATTTCCTGCTGGTTTTAAAAGTTTCACATACCAATGTTAACATTGTAAGACCATTACAGGAATGGTTGTTTTTTTCTCCAAAGAACACTTCTCTGATATTAAATGTGTACAAGGAATTTAATAGGAATTAGTTGATTAATGCACTCTTATATATCAAATGTCTTTGTTATGATCTGATACTAGTTATCTATATGGGCCTGTAAATATTCATTCTATTGGATATACATTTTAATATTGTATATTAAAACATACTTCAGCCTTTCCCATGAAACAGCATGAGGAGAGTGTTGCAGTACCTAATTTTACCCAGAGAATCCAGACCCGTCAAGGCATTCCATCTCTTGTGCTTCACATCAGGGACTATCCCAGTCCCTCTGCAGAGCTTCCCTGTCCTCATGCAGACCAGCACTCCCACCTCACTTAGTGTCATCTGCAAACTCACTGATGGTGCTCTCTATATCCTTCTCAAAAAACCATAAAAGACAGACTCGGCCATGGACTAAGTGAAGGAGCACACTCAGCAGTTCTTTCTTTCTTCCTTCAGAACCTTAAGGAACAAGGCTCCTCACAGGACTATAAAGGGTAGTAGTGGCTTTGCATTATGCTGAATGAGTGATTTATGTAAAAAAATGGAGTTTCTGCCTCCACCAGAACAGAACACCTATGTCTGTGGACATGGAGACTTAACCATTCATGGGACAGTTATCTTTTCTGATGCATTTCTGCCCTTTAGTTTTTGAGTGTTTTCTCATTTTTCTTCCAGAGCAGTTCTCTGACCCAATTTACTGGACTTGCTTCTCTTCTCCCAGGTGAGCATGGAGGAGAGGGGGCAAACAGCAGGAGTGAGGGCTGAAGAGCAGGAGTCTTTTGTGCCAGCTTTGCTCCTTTCTTATTTTAACCTTGTTATACTTTAAATTATTTATGCAAGCATCACTCCGTTCATTAACATGAAGTTCATATGAAATACACGTTGTTTGCTTTCTTGTAGAAAACTTTTCCAGAGTCTTAACATGCATCCAAAACTGAATTCTGGCTTGGAAACTAATGCTCCAGTTAGCAGACTAGAATTCCCCTTATTTTTGCCAATCCTTAGGATGTTCTTTCAACTGGTTTGGATCCTACTATAAAGAGGGGGTTTGGTTTTTAATGTGTTGTCCTTTCTGTCACTTGGCAGAAATATCCCTAGCTTTTTAAGAACAAGATCAGATATGTGTGACCTTGTGTGTTCCAAGCAGCAGTGGAATAACGTCTTCAGTACCGTCTCTGCCAACAGCACTATCCAAAGACATCCAGTTCTTCCCTTTACATGCTCACAACAAGAAGCCACAGTTGTGCTCATAACATTTACCCAACAAAATCCAAATAGGTAGGCTCAGCCCTTCTCACCTTTTGTACTGCTTCTGCCAGGGGTGCTCAGGGTGTAGATAACTTACAGACTGTTCAGTTGTCTATTCATTACATTTCTTTCAAGCCTTGAGTTCATTATTACCCATTCCTTTGAAATAGGACACATGGGCTTGCTATCCCCTTAGACATTCATAGAATCATAGAATCCTTCAGGTTGGAAGAGACCCTTGGGATCATCGAGTCCAACCATCAGCCCCATTCTACAAAGTTCTCCCCTACACCAGATCCCCCAACACCACATCTCATCAACTCAGTCAGGGATGGGGACTCCACCACCTCCCTGGGCAGCCCAGTCCAGGCTCTGACCACTCTTTTGGGGAAGAATTCTTGCCTCATGTCCAGCCTAACCCTACCCTGCTGCAGCTTGAAGCCATTCCCTCTCCTTCCATCTCTCATTCCCTGTGAGAAGAGACCAGCACCAACCTCTCTACAATGTCCTTTCAAGCAGTTGTAGGGAGGGATGAGGTCTCCCCTCAGCCTCCTCTTCCTCCAAAAAAACACTCCCAGCTCCCTCCATCGTTCTTTGTAAGATTTCTTCTCCAGGCCTTTCACCAGCTTCATGTCCCTCCTCTGCACTTGCTCCAGCCCCTCCAGATCTCTCTTGAGGTGCCCAGAACTGGACACAAGACTCAAGGTGTGGCCTCACCAGTGCTGAGTACAGGGGGACAATCACCTCCCTACTTCTGCTGGTCACACTGTTTCTCATACAAGCCAGGATGCCCTTGGCCTTCTTGGCCACCTGGGCACACTGCTGGCTCATGTTCAGCCGCTTGTCACCCAGCACCCCCAGGTCCTTTTCTGCCAGGCAGCTCCAGCCACACTGCCCCAAGCCTGTAGCCATCCCTGGGGTTGGTGTGGCCCAAGGGCAGGACCTGGCACTTGGCCTTGTTGAAGGCCATGCCATGAACATTGGCCCATCCATCCAATCTATCCCAGTCCCTCTGCAGAGCTTCCCTGCCCTCATGCAGATCAACACTCCCACCTCATGTTGTGTCAACTGCAAATTCACAACTCACTGATGGTGCTCTCTATATCCTTATCAAAGAGAAATGGCCTCAACACTGAGCCCCCCGGCCACCAGCTGGATTTAACTCCTTCCTTCCTGGATTAACTTCTTTCCCCTGTGCATGTTCCAGGTCTGATGTATATGTTGGTCTTTCTTACGGTCTTCATAAACCCACTTCTTTTCACGTGCTTGTTTTACACATTAGGTGGTCAAATGTTGACTTCATCTTCAGAGTCCCCATTTCCACCCACTGAGACAATAGAACAGTTTGCACTCCAAAGCTGTTCTTTGTAATTAATATAAACTCTGGAAGGACTGACAAGTGTGTGCCCGTACAAGACATCGGTTCTGGTTTTGGTGGAAAGGGAATAATGGTGAAAAAGAGAAAGACCACACATTTTCTTCACAGCAGTGATTAAAATACAAATCTGGTCGGCTCATATCACTTTTTTCTCTCTGTGGGAGAGTTGCATCTGTGATAGATCTGCAGGTGGGGATGGAAGAATCCTTGAAGCTGGGGACTGGGAGGGCTGCAGTTACACGTGGGAGAGGGGAGAGATGGAGGCACTGGAGGCAAGTAACTGGGTAACAAACATTTTACTATATAGGAAGAGAATATTAGGTATGAGGTCACTGCAGGAAAGTGAGGACCAGCTGCCAGGGAGAAATAGCAAATAATTTGAGTTTAATTCTCTAGACAGACTCACTGTCAGAGCCGGTCCACCTCCCTTTTGCTGCGCTCTCTATCTGCATCCTTAGAGCTGGAGAAACTTTGGACAGGGCAGGGCGAGAAAAGAATCTGTATAAAATACAACAGAAATGTTGTGAGGAAAGATGAGCTCCCACAAAACTAGTTTTCCTTGTGGCCGTGGTGGTGCATTGTTTGCTAATAAAAAACACACCGAAGAAAATTCAGACATCTCTGGTTTGGCTCTAGCAGTCTGTTTAGCAACACAGAAACCACTGCAGTTTGCTGAAGTGCAGCTTCTCAGCCTGGAATTTGACTAGAAAATTGGTTGCCAATTTATAGAGGTAAGAAGCCGTACTGGCCTTCATGCAAAATCCTTCACCTTCCAAGTTAAAAAAAATAAGGAAATTATGCTTATCCCAACCAAGGAAGTTGAGGCAAGCTGTAGCATGGACACACATCCATGAAGGAATTGTCCAAAAATGCTGACAGCTGAGGTAGGCTGCCTCCTTCATGAAATACAGTTGTCTCTGTCAACTTTCCTGTAACTTCATTTTCCAATACTAATATTTAATTTGAAACCATAATATCAACCCTGGGTACTAAAGGAACAAAACAAAAGACTTCTGGGTCATACTAATGAGGAATAACTATTTTGCAAAGTGCTTGATTTTGCATGAAGGAACAAACATCTCCTGGTTTGGGGGCTTTCCCTTTTAGATAACTGCTATTACACAGCCACTTCAAATGAAAACCCACCTGGATACCTGCGAAGGCTTTCTGAAATGGCTTTGTTGGATTGGGGAGCTGTGTCTGAGGAAAGCAACGAAACTGTTACCAAAGAAACAGATGAGAGAAATGTGGGCAAGCTGATAGAATGTCACGTCAGGTGCTAAGAGTTTCTTGCCACTGAAATCCAAAAATTGCCTTCCAGTGCAGTGTGATACTCTCCCAACGTAAATCATTCATTAATACAACAATTGGGCATTAAATATTTTTATATTTATGTAGACTGTGTGGGGTTTTATGTCAACATTTATATTGATGTGAAATATGTCTTTTATTTAATACCAAATTTTATATTTTATATTATATATACTGTTCTTTTTAGCAAACCATATTGGATATATACTGGTGGCCCTGGATGCGTCTGTGTCCCACTGGGTCTGGACTTGTCCTAAACCCGTACCTTGGTTCTGTGCTGTGTAATAAACCAGGCTCAGTTCTCTCACTCTCCTTCTACTCCCCAGTAATTTCCTGGGAAGGGAAATCACAGATGTCACACCGGTGGGTCTGCTCGTGGCAAACTGAATTTCAATCCACGCTCTGGTTAAATGTCTTTAACAAGTCCTAACTAACATGAAGATTTTTTTTTGCCTGGTATCAATGAGAATCAGCTGTGAGTATTACAGTAGTTTCCTCAGGTAAATATATATATGTAAAATCTTTTTAACTAAATTGTTTAGCTAAATAGTTTTTTCATAAGTTTCCTTTCTGAATTGGAAATACCAGGGAAGTTGTTCTCTCTCTTCTCCCCCAGCATATTTTTCCTCTTTACATTTAAACTTCCACTGGGTGGCACAGTTTCTCCCGTATAAGAATCCAGCACCTGGGATTCTGCAGTAAACTTGGGGCTTTGAGCTTCCCAACCCCTGGCACAGCTATGGGTACCACACTGATGGCAGAGATGGCAAGAGAATCCTCCCTCCGTAGCATGTTCCTCCTGACTGTGGCAGTCTGCAGAAGGTCCTTGCCTTGAGTTTTTCAAGACAGACTGGGCTGAGAAGAGTTCCTAGGTAGCTTTATCGTGTTTTCTCCCAAATACCTGGGGAAAAACAGCCCAGCTCAACATAACTTTATCTTTATGACTGCATTTATGAAGCTTCCTCTGGAGACGACAGTATTAGTGAAAATGGAAACAAAGACATCTTGGGGGAAAGAAATGTAAGAATTGTACTGCACAAGGACCAGACAACAGACATTTAACTTTCTTTCCAACAGAATCACAGATCACAGCTGGCTGCAGAATGCAATAAAAATACCTTGCAGCCACGCTGGAAGAACTCTTAGACTCTCAAATGGGAAGTAAAGACTTGCATCATCACCAAAGAAAAAGAATATTCACCCCCAAACTATTTAAATTGAGCTAAGGGGGTAGCAAGGGTCTTCTGCTTTGACTTGTCTTGTAGAACTTTAAATTATTCTGCAAATGTGTCTGTCTCTTGATCAATTTAGAGCAAGCAACCTTCTGTACCTGCCTATGTCTACCTTTTGTGAATACTCTTAATCTGAGAATTAAGAATGGATCCTAACTTTATGTCTAACTTTGTACAAAGAAACAAGGCAATGTTTTAGACATGAAGTTCCTGCTCTGGCACAAAAATGCCGGTGAGAGGCAACTGAAATCTCAAGTCCCCTCTTAGCATCTGCCAGTGTGTCATTGTGTCTGCCACGGGACACGTTCTGCCCTACCCCTCTTCAAAAGCCACCAATGGTCTAAAAGTTTGAGTGTCAGATGTACCTCTGAATTCACAAGTGGAAGCTAGAGAAGTCATGCTTGACACTGTGCACAACCAGGAGTCTGATATGTCCCGGTTTCCTTCCAGCCCTGGGGATGTCTCACTTGCCACACTCCTTTAACACACAAAAGGGCGATTCCTGGCATGGAATTTTTTGTGTGGCATCCAGCATCTCCTTTCTAATTACAGAATCCCAGAATGCTCTGGGGTTGGAAAGGACCTCTGGAGATCATCTAGTCTAAGCCCCTTCCAGAGCAGGGGCACACAGAGCAGGTCCCACAGGAAGATGCCCATGTAGGGTTTGAACGTCTCCAGAGATGGAGACTCCACCACCTCTCTGGGCAGCCTCTGCCAGGGCCCTGCCACCCTCAAAGGGAAAAAGTTCCTCCTCATGTTTAGATGGAACTTTTTATGTATTTATAGCTATTGATAAGGACCCCCTCACTCCTTTCTTCTCCAAACTAAAAAGGCCCAAGTCCCTCAGCCTTTTCTAGTAACAGAAATGCCCCAGGCCCACATCATCTTGGTAGCCCTTTGCTGTAACCTCTAATTATTAATGGTGCTTTTTTTCTCCTCACTTTCTGGTTAGTAGTGACACATTCTGTGTCCACTCTCCCTCTTCTCCCCAAGTGTTTCCCCTGTTTTGTCCAAATCTCGTGTAAGAGCAACAGTCCAGTTCTCCAAACCAAGGAATATAAATATTCAGACAATGTGGGGAAAAAAACCCAATAAACAAACCAAACCTCTGGAGGATTTTCCTTATTACCTATAGCACCAGGCAGCCTGAAACTCAGAAGGAACTGAGTTTTAATGTGATATACACTTCCCAGTTGATACATCCTTTAGACCTGTTTATGGCTCAAAATGATATTTCAGGCAAGATGGGTAGAAAAATAATGAAGGAATATCCATCTGGAGTATTGTGTGCCCTGGTGAGACCCCATCTGGAGTAGTGTGTGCAGTTCTGGGCCCCTCAGTTCCAGAAGGACAGGGAGAGAGTCCTGGGCAGGGCTACCAAGGTGATGAAGGGAGTGGAGCATCTCCCAGAGGAGGAAAGGCTGAGGGAGCTGGGTCTCTTGAGCTTGGAGAAGAGGAGACTGAGGGGTGACCTCATGAATGTTTATCAATATGTAAAGGGTGAGTGTCAGGAGGATGGAGCCAGGCTCTTCTCAGTGACACCCAATGACAGGACAAGGGGCAATGGGTGCAAGCTGGAACAGAGGAGGTTCCACTTCAATATGAGGAAAAACTTCTTCAGGGTGAGGGTGAGGGCTGCCCAGGGAGGTGGTGGAGTCTCCTTCTCTGGAGACATTCCCAACCCGCCTGGAGGTGTTCCTGTGTGACCTGCTCTGGGTGTTCCTGCTCCAGCAGGGGGATTGGACTGGAGGAGCTTTCAAGGTCCCTTCCAACCCCTGAGATTCTGGGATTCTGTGATTCGGTGTGAATACCTTTTGTAAACGTTCTCTATCTGGGGACAGCTGCTCGGAAACTACATTAGCCCTGAAGTGTTGCACAGGGGTGGTGTCAAACAGCTGTTCTGCTGCCAAATAATTAGGTTGCATCTTTGAGCCGGAAACTTCTTCAGAAATATTCTGTTTAGCCATTAGCTTATCTCCTACAATTAGGCGGAAAATGCCACCGTGCGGGAACCAGCTCCGAAACTCTCGACGAAAGGTGAGATAGCTGCCTTGGAGAGCCACTCCTGTCACAACCTGTCATCCACCACCACAGCCTTCACCCTGGATCTAGCTGATGTAGCAAGATAACACTTTCGTCCCCTGTAACGCGCCGTGTCAAACTGTGAGGAAACAAATATCACAGAATCACAGAGTATCAGGGACTGGAAGTTTCACCACGTGGGTGTCAGAGGTTGGGGGAACGAAACTGAAGATTCTGGCTTCTGAAGAAGTCTGTAGGAGCTGAAGGTGCTCGGCATTTTTAACACCCAGACAAGTCCATGTAACAGATCAGCAGATGACAGACGTGTTTGCTAAGCATTTTTATTGAATTACTGGTTTAGAAATGTGGTGGTATTTCTGAGGATGGTAAATAATGATTATGTTAGAGAACCCAGGAAGGAACATCTATGTGATACATTAAAAATACAAAAAGCATGGCACATTCGTCTAATTTTCATTCATGACTAATATCACAGCAATAAAAGCTTAGAAGAAGGGATCACTCCACAAAATACCTAGATTATTTAGAATCATGGCGTGGGTTGGGTTGGGTTGGGTTGTAGAGAACCTTCCTTGGTCCCTTCCTTGGAATCATCCAGTTCCAACCCCCCTGCCCTGGGCAGGGACACCTCCCACCAGACCAGCTTGCTCCAAGCCCCATCCAGCCTGGCCTTGAACCCCTCCAGGGATGGGGCAGCCACAGCTTCTCTGGGCAACCTCTCCCAGTGTCTCACCACCCTCACAGCAAAGAATTTCTTCCTGAGATCTCATCTCAATCTCCTCTCTTCAGTTTAAAACCAGTATTCCTCATCCTATGGTTCCCCTCCCTGAACAAGAGTTTCTCCCGATCTCTCCTGTAGGTCCCTTTAGGTATTGGAATACTGGAATGTATTATGTGTTATACTGGAATAATACTGGGAAAATACTGCAATTTTTAACATATTAGCACAAAAATGTTTCACCTGTGGAAGGACATCCCAAAGTTAGGCACAGGCTGAGTTTTTTAGAGTGACTGGATAATGTGCTGATCACAAAGCCCCGTGGCTCAGTAATTTGACGTCTCATAGAACCAAAGAATCATTTAGGTTGGAAGAGACCCTCTGGATCATCGAGTCCAACCATCAGCCAGCCCTACTCTACAGTGTTTTCCCCTGGTTTGTGGGGAAATTGCTCACAGCAGTGCTGTGAGGACTCGGTTTTCTACAGCCAACCGAATTCCTGCATCATCAGTGAAGACAGTCAAACACGATGCAATGGAGAGCTGGTGTGAATTTGAAGGAAATCAATCAATCTCCAGGTTCGAAGAACAGAAGTATAGAATTGCAGGAGTTCTCTGATGAAGAAAGAAGCCACAGAGCTCCGTGGTGAAAGGACACTAGCCCTAGTGTGGTATTCCTTTAAGAACTTGCAATTCAACAGCATTGATGCTCTTTACAGTTGTAGAGAGGGTACATAGGGTAATCAGATTTCCCCATGGTCTAGCGCCCAACATTATTCATATGAAGGCCCATTCGGGCCTTCTTTCTTGAAGAACTTAGTGGTCCTTACGTGAATTTGACCCTTAGGAAGAATTCTACTTGCCATTTTATGATGTTGAACAGTAGATCATTCATGCAAGTCGATGGAAGGAAAATCAATAGCCTCTGATATGAGCTACCAAGTCAGAGGCAGAGGAGAATTTGGATCAAAGATGCACAGAAGTATCTCTTGCCACTGCTAGCATCCCCCAAATCCCACACTGCTGCCTCAGCTTCAAAAGGGGGGTGGGAGAAGGCTATTATTTGTAAGGAAACACAATATATTTTTCAGGACAGTGTAAAAACAACAAGTAAGATCTGTAGGAAGAACTGTTACTCACTTAACATAGCACCACTCTGGGACTCAAACAATTCCCATCTTCATGTTGAGGAGATAAATCTCTGCATCCCCCTGAAGCACTAGATGTCAACTACTATCAAAGGAAGGAATTCTGGTGAATCAATCATTAGCTCTTGCCCAGCGCGGAAGTTACTCTTTGCTTGCTGAATCATTGCTCCTTAGCAAAGGCAGAACGTATATGTTGATGCCACTGCAGGTCACCATCTATAGGTCATGGAAGTGAAGGGAGCAGATAGAACTATGGAAGTGAAGCCCATCACACATAAACTCTGCTGTGATACATCGCCAACCCTTATATAAATGCCCTCACAAGCTGTTCTTTGTGTCTCGTTATTACAATGAAATGTATTTAAGAGATCAGGCCATGAACCATCTCTGAGAGAGCATCGTCATGACTCAGCTGTTCAAGTCATGGGGTTTGGGGTTTTTTTGGTTTGCTTTTTTCTTTTTAGGCATTTTTCTTTCCTCTTGTAATGCAGCTTAAATGGAATACTGATGGATCGTGTTCAAAACTAGCCTTTAGGAAAGTTTTGCCAATAAAGGGAATTGACTGGCTAACCAGGCCTGGGTTTTATAATTTGAAAAACCTGCATTGTATTGTTTTAATTTTTTATCAGCTGCCTCACGTATCTCAAGGTTTTTATGTACTTTCAGCTGGTTTTGTTTCAAAGAGGGTGAATCTTCCAAGTGGATACGGTCATTCTCTAACATGCTGAATTGTACTCATATCCATCTTTGACAAGATTTTTTTCTTTTCTTTAGTTTTTTTTTTATTTTTCTTTAGTTTTTTTCTTGTCTTTAGGTCTTTTTTTTTCTTTTTCTACTTGCCTAGGCTGCTAGTTTTCAGGACATTTTCGTTCTGATGTCTTGCCAACGTGTTGTGTACGTAATGAACTCTGTCCTGTTTCCCGCAATATCTACCCGACAACTAATTGCCCTGTCCAGTTCAGTTAAAACGAGGAAAGCGCTTGGTTTGTGACAGCTCAGCACAAGTTTCTCTGCCCAGGACTCTGTTTTCAGAGCCCTTATCAAAATTTTTGTTAGCTTGTACCATTGTAGTTAAAGAACATGCCTGTCTGAATCCNCCCTCCGGAAGTCTAAGGTGGCAAAATTGAAAAATAAAAAAAATTGAAAAAACTGAAAATTGAAAGCTGTATTCTTCTCTCTCTATTGTTTTTGTAGTGAACTCTTCCTTGCATTTAACTGAGTTAACTGAGTAACTCTTTCTCTCTCTCCCTCTGTCAGCTAAAAGCCAAAGCACCAGTTGAAATACAGACAGTTGCATTAGGCCGTACTCCAGTCCAAGTCCAACATAATCTGTTTAATGTTTTCCACTAATGCTTCTCTGGGATTTGAGTGTACAACCTCTCAGACCTTCACAGAGTGAAGCTTTGCAGGTTCAGAAAACTCCCTGGCTGATCCTTGAACATATGCCCCACGATATCATTTGGTTGCAGCAACAAAAGGATGCTCCTTCTGATACAATTCATTGGAGAGGTAGAACCGTTCTTTCCTGTGGTCGAATTATTTACCATTTCTGCTCTGGCTTTCCTAAATTTCAGGCATTTATCTAGTCATTCTCACCCAATCAAGTCATCACATGGCTACAGAGGAGAGTCTCCTTCCTGACACCCTTCCTTGGCATTTGATATGGCCATATTTACCAAACAGAGGGCAGAAATCATGTATCCTTAATGCTACTGCCAGTCCTCAGTGCATAAATCTAAATCTGAATTAAGACAGTTGGCCAGGATTTCCTAGGATTTCCAGGAAACAGATATCCAGGTATTATTGTAACAATTATCCTTAAACTATCTTTAAAATCCTGAATAGCCAGGAACATGTTTATCTTGTTAGCTGCATAAGCTGGGAAACTCTTCTTGTTGGTCCCATTGCTAAAAGCTCCAAAAAGCGTTTCACAGAATTACAGAATCCCAGAATCTCAGGGATTGGAAGGGACCTTGAAAGCTCCTCCAGTCCAATCCCCTGCTGGAGCAGGAACACCCAGAGCAGGTCACACAGGAACGCCTCCAGGCGGGTTGGGAATGTCTCCAGAGAAGGAGACTCCACCACCTCCCTGGGCAGCCCCTGCCAGGGTTCCCTCACCCTCACCAGGAAGAAGTTTTTCCTCATATTGAAGTGTAACCTCCTCTGTTCCAGCTTGCACCCATTGCTCCTTGTCCTATCACTGGATGTCACTGAGAAGAGCCTGGCTCCATCCTCCTGACACTCACCCTTTACACATTGATAAACATTCATGAGGTCACCCCTCAGCCTCCTCTTCTCCAAGCTCAAGAGACCCAGCTCCCTCAGCCTTTCCTCCTATGGGAGATGCTCCACTCCCTTCATCATCTTGGTAGCCCTGCCCTGGACTCTCTCCAGCAGTTCCCTGTCCCTCTTGAACTGAGGGGCCCAGAATTTTACCAGGGTCTGAACACTTAGAACTTTTTCTTGGTCGTTTCAGCAGAACCAATTTGGTTGTATTACTGTAAAAGCCATTTCCGTAATTACTTGGATTAGTCTTTGTGGAGTTCAGGTTTGATTTATAGACTGAATTCAATTCATAAAATGGTATTTTTAATGCTGCTGGGTGGGTGGTTTGGCATCATTAAAATCTTTTGGCTATTTTAATTTAAATAGTTGCTATTCTGTAGTCATCATAGACAATATAAAAACAGTTAAAATAAAAAAAAAAAAGAAAGAAGATAATTTTGTTCCTACATTTCTTTCTGCAATCAGAAAAATCGCAGAGTGTATTTCTGACCAGCTGGTTCTGAATATGTCACGTTTTGGTTGACTGAATTACCATCAAATAATACTGGAATACATTGAAATACATGACTTCTCTCACAGAAACTAAGCAATCCAGTGCCTTATTTGGTAAGCAGCCTTGAGTCTCTGAAAGCTGGAATTAGATTTAGCCTTAAAAGAAATATTGAAGACTCTGGCAGCATTTTTAATGATTTTAGCTTTAGACTGTGCTCAGAGCTCTCGTGCTGACTCTTTTGTTCGAGGAGCACTAGCTCCATGCAGAAGTGCTGAGGCATGTCTCTTTTGGGTTTTACTAAAGAAGGACAATCTAGAATTGATAGGCAACACAGTAATAGCCCGAAATAACTTTTCCTTGTCATTACACAGGCTCTTGCTTTGATCTGTATCAGGCTTTTTTTTCCCCCATTATGTTTTAAAAAGCTTAATGCATTTTAACTGATAAAAATCTGATCAAGATCAGCCTATCAGCTTTCCTGAGTCTGTGCCAGCTGCATGAACCGAAATCATTCTATTTTGAGTTATTCCCAAAATAAATAACTGGCAACAGCCTTTAGATTTAGTTGGATAAGTGAGACAGGCAAAGTGCTTTAGAAAGATGCCAATACACCGCTCCTCGAAGCTCCATTCCAGACTCCTGTTTCATCTCACTAAACAGAGAGCAGCACGTGTGAAAGGAGGAAAGGTAGGAAAAGAGGCCAAAAAGAGAAGAATCGAAATAAATTTTCACTCCTGAGTTTAGAATGTGAGGGAGGAAATACCCAAAACGCTGGATCCTTGGGGAAAATGGTTTTAGAGGATGATCCCACAACAGGCCATCCTCAACGGGTTCGGTTTGGTCTTTATGGGTGGGGGGAAAGACACCAGCTTGTGTGTCCTAAAGATTAGAGCAGTTTGCTTTGATCTCAATGAAAGCTATTTCACTGGGAAAAAAAAAAAAAGCCCTAAATTTTTACTTCTTAAAGAACTGTTGGCCTTCCACTTGAATCAAGCATCACTTGAAATATTTTTTAATCCTATGGGGAGAAAAGATTAAAAAATATAAAGTTTCTTTCTCATTGCTTCACAGTTTCTTTCCTCCTACCTTTTTGGTTTGGTTTGTTGTTTTGTTTTGTTTTTTTTAAATTAGCAAAACCCACACCTCTACCTGATTATCCTTTTGTTGCCTGTCTTGCACTGTCCTCCATCATAGCTGTGTTCTGTCAGGGTCATGTTTTTCCCCTCTATCTACTGATAAGTATCGTTCATTTACAACAGTCTGGGTAAAGGTCTGGTCTATAAGCTCTCATAAGAAGAATCTTCTTGCAAACAATAGTGTGGGGCTCTACCAGGATACTGTCTGTGGGGCTCACAAAATCACCAAGAATCACAGAATGGCAGAAGTTGGAAGGGACCTCTGGATATCATCCAGTCCAACCCCCTGCCAGAGCAGGGGCACCCACAGCAGGTCCCACAGGAACATGTCCAGATTGGGTTTGAACGTCTCCAGAGATGGAGACTCCACCACCTCTCTGGGCAGCCTCTGCCAGGGCTCTGCCACCCTCACAGGGAAGAAGTTCCTCCTCATGTTTAGATGAAACTTCCTATGTTCCAGTTTCTGACTGCTGCCCCTCATCCTGTCCCTTGGTCTTTAGGTTCCCAGCATAAAGGAGTGTACCGGGGAGCAGGAGGGAGAGCCGGCAGGGCCTCTGTCACATCTACTTTCAGGTGGCAATGCTAAGCCAGAGATAACACTAAAAAGATCCGCTCAGCTTGCACAACCTCCAGGCAGAGCCACTCAGAGGCATCATGCCGTGCTATCCATAACCACCCTCTTGGATACCGTGCTTTCAAAGTTCTCCTCTTCGTAAGTTGAAGTAGCAGAGCTCTTACTACTCCAGATACTCAGAGGTAATTGTATGTCTCAGTACAAAAGTATCGAGTTTGCCATTTTAGGAGTATTTTGTAAATGCCTGATATTTCCTGTGTGGAGCAATGCAGTTTATAAAAGAAAACACTGAACAAGCAAAACGAGTTAACCTGATGCCACTGAGGGGGAATCTGCCTGTGAGAAATCTCTGCAGCAGACTGAAATTTAGCTGCTGTTAGTTTATTTGCTGGAAGAAAACCAGACCATCACTTTGCCCACTTCCCAGAAGACACCGTCTGTGGGTGTTCTCGTTCCTTTCTCACCAGTAATAGATGAAATCTTGCAGTTAAGACCTGACTGCTTGAGAGACTACCTCAAGGAAACCATTGTCGTGGAAAACATCAGCCCAAGATAGATCTCCTGTTGCTCTTGCCCCCCTTCCCACCAGTAACGGAGCAGTTAATTATTTCTTGGAACCAGACATACAGCAAGAGTTACCAAAGCCAGCTCTAATACTTTGCTGGGTTCTTTTGCTTGCTTAGAGCCTTCTTTATCCCAACCTCTAATTACAATCCTCCTGGGTAAACATGGATAGGAGCAAAAAATGTTTACAAATACTGACATGTCGAGGAACATGTGGTGTGAAGATGATGGGAAGTGGCTTCTCCTACTTGTTCTTGTGTGTTCCAAAATAAAGTACTCCTCTGTTTCGGAAAGAGACATATACAATGTATATTATTCCTTAATCCCATAGGACAGGGAGCCAGCAGGGACACCACAGCAGTGTGGTCTCATGTGCTAAAGGAAACCTGGGTTCATGAGTCCCTGTAACATTCATTATAGCAGCTGGATAACTCACATTTGCAAGGAAATACGTTCAGTTCTTGTCTTTGGACAGTTATGAATCCATCCTTTACCAGAGAGTGGAGCCATAGGACGAGGGGTAACAGTTTTAAACTTTAGATGAGATCTCAAGAAGAAATTCTTTGCTGTGAGGGTGGTGAGACCCTGGAAGAGGTTGCCCAGAGAAGCTGTGGCTGCCCCATCCCTGGAGGGGTTCAAGGCCAGGCTGGATGGGGCTTGGAGCAACCTGGTCTGGTGGGAGGTGTCCCTTCCAACTCTAACCATTCTATGATTCTATGATTCTATGATCTCCTCCAGCTCATGATCCTGCTTTTGATTCTTCACCTTCCACACCATCCACACTCTCCTCCACTGCATGATTCTATGATTCTATAGTTAAGTATCATCTACTAATTAGGGCAAAAAACCTTCTGGGCCACTCAGCATGTGAGAATTGCTGTCTGAAAAAAACAACTCAAACCAAACCCAAAAAAGCACTATCCCATGCAATGAAGTCAGAAGTCAAACGGTGTGGGACTTTTGACTCAGCAACCAAGGGTTACTTGTAGTCCCTGCAAGAGTCCCAGCTGTTGTGGCAGGGATACGGTCTATGTTAGGGAAATAATTGAGAGTAACATCTCGAACTAACCGAGGGTTAGTTATACTCCGTGTTGTATTTGCACTCTGCAATTCCCTTTCTCCAGGAAAAGAAGGGTTTCCAGCGTGAGTCTATCCCAAATGACCAGTAAGCTGGGCTTCCTTAGCCTGTGGGTGTAACACAGCTGGCAAGTGCTTCTCGAAAGCAGGGGGCAAGTAAACTGCTGGCAAATTAAATCACAGACTTCTTTAGGCTTTAAACCCTTAAAAAAAAATAGATCAGTAAGGAACCTCAGAGGTTTCCAGGTGGATCTAAAGATCTGCTGCGGAATGAGATGTTTTCTCATAGCTTCTGCGAAGAACGTTGAGGTCATCTCTTCCTCTAATGCAAAACATTAGATCTGTTTTGGCTCCATCTAGAGATTAATTTACAAAATGACTGTGGTAGCCGTCTGCCATCTCCCCACAGGCTTTGGGTAAGAGACCGAAAGGTAGGGGGAGGCTGAGTACCTACAATTATTTTTCATGCTTAGGTTACTCCTGGTTCAAAACCATCCTCCCAGTCTTTGCCAGCTGTTCCTAGAGTGTGATCCCCATGAAAAGTCCCTGCTTAAAAGGGACTCCTTTGTGATGAAACGATCTGTCACAAAATGACCAAAACTTTCTGCAGAGGTTAAAGCTTGACAAGTGCTCTGATACATCCTACTTCATAGACACTCAGCAGCAGCCAAAACACCACTGCAGCCTTGTGAAGGCTCCAGCTGGATCACAGAATCATGGAATTGCCTGGGTTGGAAGGGGCCTTTCAGATCATTGAGTCCAACCATCAACCCAACACTGACAAACCCATCACTAACCCGTGTCTCCAAGCACTGTGTCTGCCCAGCTTTTCAATCCCTCCAGGGA
>VZTM01021890.1:92603-104045 GCA_013400555.1 Jacana jacana | reverse complement strand
GGGGGGGGGATGATGGGGGGAGGGAGGGAAGGAAGGTTTTTGTTCTGTATCTCTAAACCTTTCCCCTGTCTTCTCTATGTAAATGCCAGAGCGTCCTGATGGACCTTGCTCCTTGACCTTTGAGGTTTTCTGCCTGATCACCCTGGTGGTAAATCTTGAGTTATGGATACCTCCCCGGCCTTTGTGCAGGATGGCAGAGGTCTTCCTGCAGAAGGCAAGCTGAAGCTGATTTACGTGTGATGCACAATTTACCTGGGGTTTTAGGCTTCTCAGTCTGTTAAAAAAATATATATAAATAAATAGACCCAAGTCCTTCAACATGAGGGTTACTGTGTGGATGAGGAGGGCTGGTAACATCTCTGCTTCTGAGGTCTTAGTTTGAAAGCAGATCTGTCACAAACAGGGGAGGGGCTTCCATCTGGGCTTACACTTCTGAAGGAGCTCTTTGTTCCTGCAAACAGTTATATTTATTAGTGTAATGATTTATATGCCAGTCAAAATTAGCACTTGACACCAGTGAGCTCTCACAATGGTGGGAGGGGAGGCCGGAGCAGCTGGGGAGCAGAGGTGGCTGCTGTGGTGTGAGCCTTTTGAAATTCAAGTTTGTTTGGCTGTTGGATTCTACACCTCGAGGTGCCCTGGCTCTGGTGGCTTCTGCCATCTGTTTGAACTTGTGTGACAGCTCCTCCAGCACTTTGGTTTGGGAGAAGAGCCCGAGCTTATGCTTGAAGGCAACTTGTCTGAAATGTCTGCTGACTTAGGAGGAACCTTCAAGGCAGCTTTAGGGGTGGTGGTGGTGGCAAAGTGTCACCTGGGACCACCCCTTGAGCCTGCCCCTTACCTTGCCCTGGTTTGGGTATTCCTGATCCCTGGGTGAGCCAGTCCAGCTCATTAACCTGTCCAGAGGGCAGGGAGGAAAGCTGCTGGTTTGCTTGGCCAAGTTGGTTTGTCTATTTAGAGACTAGAGTCACCTCATTACCATTTCAGACCTGGGACTGGCCAGTGTGTATGTGTGTTGGGGAAAGGGTGAGGAGGACCAGGATAAAACCACAGAGCTGTGAATGGGATCTCCAATGAAACCTCGTTCTTGGAGAGATTTTCTGGGAAGGATTCACAGGCTCCAAATAGTCACAAATGGTCCCTAGCTACAACAGTTCTGCATAACAGATCTTGGATGTAACAACTCCACTTCTGAAGAGCTTTCAGTATTCTAATTCCACTCTATTAATAAACACCCTTAGCTAAAGGTAAGCTAGTTTTCTGAGTGCATCAAATAAGGTGGTGTTAACAGCTCTGGCTTATTTACCTCCTGGGAACATCCCGAGTGCTGTTGTGGACCTTCCTGGGTGACTATCTCCGTGCCGACTTGCACCCTGACTTCTCTGGAAATCAGCTGTTTGGGGGGGAAACAAGCCAGAGCCGTGTTTCAGCTCATGGGAAGCGAGTTTCCACAGCGTAGTTGCCACAGGCAGGCAGAGGAAGGGAATCTCTCTCTTGTCTTTTAAAGATTCACCCCCTAAGGACGGGGGAGCAGTTTGCTGGGGTTTGGTTAAAACGCCCGTGCAAGCAGAATTTTGGCCACAGTGTTAGCTGGGGTTTGGTTGTCATTTTAGCCTTTGTTGGCAGAAGTTTTACCTGCTGAAGACTATTTGCCCTCTATTTTGGGGAGGGTGGGGAAAAGCATGAAAAAAGGAACGCCTTGGTTTTTAAAAACCTTTTAGGCTCCGCGTGTTTTAAACCATGTTGCTTCTCGTTCCGTGAGTTAGTTCACGAGGAGTTGGAGCCTCTCAGGTCTTACTGTTTCCTCAACAAACTTGGAAGCTAAATTTCCATTTGACTAGAGTATCTTCTTTCTTTTTCTGCTAAGTGAGGCTGCCATGTGGGAAGGGGAGCTTTCCTTCTCATCTCCTTCCTCTTGCGAGGTACTCGCTTACGGCATCATCACTTTCCCTTTTATAACATAATGGGTTCAAAACCGTGACTTAGTGACTGGGTTGGGATGAGTCAAGTGACTCAGCTTTCATCCTCAAGCAAGCACAACGGTGATGGTGGAGGTACTGGCCTTTAGGTGGCTATAAAATGTGAGCCAGTCTCTTTCTGTTTAGCCCTGTAAACTGTACATAAAGTGTGGAACATGAGCCCTGGCTTCGTATTTTCCGTGAGTAGTTCTGACAACTCTAGTCATTTTTTTTGGAAACCCACAGACTGAAAGACTAAGTTTCACTAAATATTCCAGAGGATGACTAAGCTTATGGCAAGCTGGAGAAAAATGTGTATTTAAAAGTTGGATTGTGTTCTTGTTCACCGCAGAGAGTGCTCTGAGCCCTTATCTAATAGTTGTTCTGAAATGACTTTGTTATGTGGCTGTTTCACCGGCTCCTGGGGGTGTGTTTTCATTTTTGTCAAGATTATCCAAAAGCTGGCAATAAAGAAGTGCCCTCCAAATGGTTGGACATCTGCTGCAGACTCCTGCTAACGAAGGTGAGGGCCTGATGTGTTTGTGACACTAATGACAACACAGCTCCAAACCACTGTGAGGCCTTTGACGTGGCCATTTGTCGGTCGGTGTGTAAACAAAGCAGAACTTCTAGTGGCTTGACTTCAGTGGGGGCTTAAACCAGCTCTTGGGGCAAAGAGTGGCCCAGTGTTAAATTCTTGTACCTCTTGACCAGCGAACTCTTTTAAAAAAGAGTCCTTTCAAATGTGATGTTTGAATGGCCAAGGGCATCCTGGCTTGTATAAAAAACAGTGTGACCAGCAGCAGTAGGGAGGGGATTGTTCCCCTGTGTTCAGCACTGGTGAGGCCACCCCTTGAGTCTGGTGTCCAGTTCTGGGCACCTCAGCACGAGAGATCTGGAGGGGNTGGGGCTGATGGTTGGACTCCACGATCCCAAGGGTCTCTTCCAACCTAAATGATTCTATGAATGAATGTGAGGTAGGTCCTCTTTACTGGTAGATCTGCCTGTGGGAGAAGATGAGGTCAGTGGTGCTGTACCTATTACCTTGTAACTTAAATTCCTGAATTTAAGGAGTGTAACTGGGCTGTACTGGAGCTGTGTGTTAGTCTTGGGTACATGGGGAGCTCCAGTGGTAGATCTGAGCAGAAGGGTTGCGTTTCATTAAATGGCTGGTGACTTTTCAGTGGCTGCTGCCAGCTGTGTAATGCTTGCTTTAAATTGGCTAGTAATTGTGGTTTGGTAGCTATGGTAATCTGAGAGTATAATGAGGTTCATATTTGGGGTGAATAAATATCACCTGGTCTAACAAGATGCCTTTGGGCGGGAGGGAAGAGGTCATCTTCTGTGCATGAGTTCCTTTGGAAGCCTCAGTTCTCATGTTTGCTTGTGCCCTAAACGTATGCTGGCTGGAGGAGGCTACACCTATAGGTTTGATCCCAAGTTCCACTTCAGTCTAGACTTGTATCTTGCATGTTTTGTTGTGGAAGGCAGGGTAAATACATATCTGGGCCTCCCACAGCCCTCTAACCGTGCCATCTTACCTACAGCCAACTCCTCTTGGCTTTCAGATTAGTTTGGCATTTGAAATCCACAACAAACATCACTGCTGCTTTAGCAGAGATACTGTCTCTCACTGGGAATTCCCATTGAGAATTGAATACAATTGCTCTGCCCAAGCTTTCAAAGCCACTAAAATTCAAGCAGAACTGTCTGTGAGGGCTCAGAATAGCCTTAAGAAGCTGGTGAGGGAGTGTCAGCGCTGGAGGGCATCTAAGAGCTGGGAGGACATGGTTATTAGTTTTTGAAAACAATATGGTATGTTTATGTTCTGGTCTCAGCTGCTGAAAACATGTTAATTCCACAAGAAATTCCACTCAACACAAGAGAGATCTGGAGGGGCTGGAGCGAGTGCAGAGGAGGGACACGGAGCTGGGGAAGGGCCGGGAGAATAAATCTGATGAGGAGCCATTGAGGGAGCTGGGAGTGTTGAGTTGGAGGAAGAGGAGGCTGAGGGGAGACCTCATCCCTCTCTCCAACTGCTTGAAAGGGCATTGCAGAGAGGTTGGTGCTGGTCTCTTCTCACGGGCAATGAGCGATAGAAGGAGAGGGAATGGCTGCAAGCTGCAGCAGGGTAGGGTTAGGCTGGCCATGAGGCAAGAATTCTTCCCAGCAAGAGTGGTCAGAGCCTGGACTGGGCTGCCCAGGGAGGTGGTGGAGTCCCCATCCCTGACTGTGTTTCAGAGTGGATGAGAAGTGGTGTTGGGGGATCTGGTGTAGGGGAGACCTTTGTAGAGTAGGGCTGATGGTCGGACTGGATGATCCCAAGGGTCTCTTCCAATCAAAATGATTCTGTGAAATTCATCCAGGTGCTCTGCACTGCTGCTTCGGGCCCTCTCTCCAACTGAAAGGAGTTGAGACCACAGGAGAAGGAGAAATGGCAGTAGAACAGCCACCATTTCAGACAGAGCAGGATAGTTTATTACAGGCAAGAGCTCCTGTAGGGGAGATACAGAAGAGAAATTGGCATCATTTCCAGTTAGTTAAAATTCTGTGTTGATAAACTTGCAGGTAACACAGGGACAACGAGGGCAAGGTCTCTGCTGGCTTGTGAACATCTTCCTCTGTGAGAGGAAGAGGAATGGGCTGTTGAGCTGGGACTTAGTATACTCGACGTACACAGAGAATCACAGATTGGTTAAGGGTGGAAGGGACCTCTGGAGGTTATCAGGTCCAACTCCCCTGCTCAAGCAGGGCCACCTGGAGCCCTGTGGCCCAGGATGGTATCCAGATGCCTTTTGCATATTCAAGGGTGGAGATTTCCACAGCCTCGCTGGACAACCTTTGAGAAGGTGACTCATTTTTCATAGCCATATAAAATCCAAAATTTGCAAAAACTGGAGGGAAGAGGTCTAAATATGCAACCAGAGACATAAACAATTATGGAGGTGTTTAAGAACAGGCTGGATGGGGCTTGGAGCAACCTGGTCTGGTGGGAGGTGTCCCTGCCCAGAGCAGGGAGGTTGGGACTTGATGATCTTCAAGGTCCCTTCCAACTCAAACCATTCTGTGTTTTTGAATACAAGTATGTCCATTAAAAGCAGCAAGGTGCTTCCACAAAAACGACTGGTGTCCTGTAGTCATTAGAGAGATCAGACACATTAAAGGACAGGCCTAGACATCTGAAGGTGGAAGTAATTAAAAGAGCATGTAAATCTAAGCTCTGTCTCCCCTTAGGAAGAAAAAAACCTTAAAGGTTTCCAGGAGCAGAAGGGTGGAGACTGCATGCCAGTAACATAAAGGCTCAAACTTCCACTTACTGGTACAGAAATAACAAGGGCAGTTCAGCTTGGATACCTGAACTTTCTCATGCCCAGAGAGCATATAGAGTGGTAGCCTCTCCAAATTTTACTCTCTGAAGTGAAATGTTCTTAAGGAGGAATCAGGGCCACCTTGGCTGTGTTAGGTGTACCCAAACCTCTGCCCTCAGTTCAAGGTGCACTCAAAATCCCGAGCCCTGAGATGGTGGAGGGATGCTGTATGTGAGAGAGGTGGGAGCTTGATGAGCAGCAGAGCATGGTACACCTTAGGTAATGGAATCATGGAATCAGGGACTTGTCAGAGTTGGCAGGGACCTCTAAAGATCCCCCAGTCCCACTCCCCTGCCAAAGCAGGGCTGCCCAGAGCACATCACTCGGGACTGCATCCAGGNCCTCCATCATCTTTGTTGCCCTACACTGGACTCTCTCCGGTAGTTCCCTGTCTCTTGACCTGGGGAGCCCAGAACTGGAGTCAGGATCTCCCTTGACCTACTGGCCACGCTCTTCCCTACACAATCCAGGATTCCTTTGGTCTCTTGGCCACAAGGGCACATTGCTAGCTACTGTCTACCAGGACCCCCAGATGTTTCTCAGAAATGCTTTCTAGCAGGTCTGCCCCTAACCTGTATCAGTGCCTGGAATTCTTCCTCCCCAGGTGCAGGACCCTACAATTGGTCTTGTTGAAACTCATGAGGGTCTTGTTGAAACTCATGAGGGTCTTCTCTGCCCAGAATAGTACCTTTTCCTCCTTGGCTCTCCAGAAAAAAGGTTTCTGAAGCAAGAATTGCATTATTTAGGTAGCATTCTTGAATACTTAACCTTCAAGAGGTTCGAAGGAGAGCAAAGCTGTGTTCTACTTCAGTCTTAGTTACCCAATTAGGGGTCAGATCAGAGGAAATGAAGCCTTTGAAAGAAAGGGGAGGGGGAGACAGTCAGTGGCACGATAAGGCAAGCCAAGTTTCTGTTGGGATGTCCTCCCCTAAGCACTTTTCATATCCCACTCTCTGTGGACACAGCCCTTTTTCGACTAAGCCTTGGTAACAAACTAGACAAAAGGCAGTTTGGGCTGGCAATGGTCAGCTGCCCGAGGCATGGCAGAGCTGGTTCTAGCAGTAAAGAGTGGAAATCAATGATTAATGTTGGAAAGATAACTAGAGGTATTAGTTCCCTGAGATTTTTCTTCTTTTTTTTGTTGTTTTTAATAGCAGTGCTTATCTTATCTTCGCTGCCTACCCATTGTAAACAGCCTTTGTGGCACTAACTTCTGATTAAGGGAACTACTTAATTCAGTTTCAGCTTTCTTCTGATAGACTCACCAGAGGTTGACTCCGTGTGAGTGGGACCACTACGATAACTGAACCCTTCACAGGAAATCGTGGTTGCTGTTGGCTTTGAAAACTGGACCCTAAACACCAAAACAAAGCAAGGTAGCGACGCCAGTGCAGGCTGCAGTGTGCTGGTTCTTTAGCAAATGGCGTGACAGATGTTTGATACCACCAACAAACCCACTTACAAACGCCTGTAAATAAGATTTTTACCCTAGTTTTGTACAGCCTTGGTGCTTCCCAGCTGATTAAACGTGTCTGTGGAGAAGCAGGGGATTTTATGTGTGCGGATCGATCGCGGGGGCGGAGAAAACAAGGAAGTTAATTACTAACATGAATTAAAAACCAAAAAAGCGATTCAGGTAATAGCTTCTGGTTCTCCTAAGCTGATTCTTCACGTACTTCAAAGCTGTATTTCATGCAGTGTGGGGGGGGAGTTAGGGAAAAGATGCTTATTTCTCTGTAAATACAGTTTTAAATTAACCAATGTTGGTTTTCATCGTGACTTAATTCTTCAGGGCATTATTTTGTTGCCTTCCCCTCTTAACCTGGGTAGATGTTATCTGCAGTTTCACTCTGTCTGCAGATGTAGGATATGCAAAGGGCTGGGGGGAGCGTGTGTGTGTGGCTATTCCTTTCTCCTTCCTCCTCCTCCTCCTCATTATAAACTTACTCTTTAAGTCTATCTTGTTCTTTCCTGAGCTTCTGGTTGCAGGGCAACTGCGAGGTTATTACTATGCATGTATGTTAAGCATTAACTCCTGTTTGCAGTTCAATATTAAAGGAATCCCCACGGCCCCAAAACAGTGGGGTTTTTTATGTGAAGGACAAATAAAGCTTTAGTGAGAAATTGCAGGTTGCGTTGCCTGCCAGGAGCTGAATAACTAAGGGACTCCTTTTTGAGATGAAATATTGAAAGGTCTAGGTTTTTTGTCCTGAACATAGGGACTGCTCAAGGCACGCTTGAGGGCAACCCTTGAATAGTTTCCTTTCAGGCTTTTCATACAGGTATCTGTGGAAGCTTGGCTTGGAGGTGTCCTGTGTTATCTCCCAATCCTTTTGTTCCCATCAACAAGCCGGAGAAATCTGTGACTTCCTTTTTCAATTCATGATTGAGGAAGACTAGGTAATTCTGGCATATATTTTCATAGACTCAATCATAGAATCATTCTGGTTGGAAGAGACCCTTGGGATGGTTGAGTGCAACCATCAGCCCTACTCTTCAAAGTTCTCCCCTACACCAGATCCCCCAGCACATCTCAAGGACCCTTAACTCTTTTCATCCTCGTTTCTTGAGAAACTGAAGATCACCAATAGCACTGATAATCCCCAGGTTCAAATATTTACTTAGGTGGTGGCTAATTACCCAGAAGGAGCCCAGCACTCCTTGCAGGCAGTCAGCAGGGACCTCTGAGCTCCTTTGGTCCCTTATGTTAGCCAGGTCAACAGTAGCTGTAGGCTTCAGTCCACCTTCTGCATTCAGCCTGTTCCTGGCAGAGCCCTATCCTTGGCGCTGTGTGGTCTCTCTGGTCTTCAACTGGGTATTTTCACGCAGTCTCAGCACGGTTACTGGTCTCACCTCTGCCTAATGTTTCAGAGATGCTTGTGGAAAGGAATTTGAGCAGGGTCTGGAGATAATCTGGGGCGAAAATGATTGAGGTGATAGTGCAAATGACAAGTTGTTGCTCTCACTTCTCTCTGGAACTGAATAAAAAAGCGAGAGGGAAAACAAATGGTTAAATCCAGGCTCGTAACTGCATGCTTCGGTGCGTGAGAAGGAGTTTTGGATGTTGCAGCCTCTAACTGGAATAAATTCTCCTTTGAGAGTTACACAGTTGTAGGGTATACTTTCAAGGCCTCTTCTAAAACTATTTGGCAGTGGCTTTCTCTGAACTCGGGCAAGTGAAGCCTTACCCTGTGCTTATTAAATGCATTTAAAGGGGTTCTCTCCTGACATGAGCTGGGCTGTGTGGCTGTAGCTGAGAATAACTGCGGTCTCTTTGCTGATAAGCTCACTGTGGGGTTTTTCTGCCTCTTGGCCACTTTTCTTTCCTCTTTAACCTACAGAGGCACGTTAGTGCTGTACAGTCAGGACAGACCCGTGGGAAGAAAATGGGACACTGTAGAGAGGTTGGTGCTGGTCTCTTCTCACGGGCAATGAGGGATAGAGCAAGAGGGAATGGCTGCAAGCTGCAGCAGGGTAGGGTTAGGCTGGACATTAGGACAGGATTCTTCCCAGCAAGAGTGGTCAGAGCCTGGACTGGGCTGCCCAGGGAGGGGGTGGAGTCCCCACCCCTGACTGTGTTTCAGAGTGGATGAGATGTGGTGTTGGGGGATCTGGTGTAGGGGAGAACTCTGTAGAGTGGGGCTGATGGTTGGACTGGATGATCCCAAGGGTCTCTTCCAACCTGAACGATTCTAGGATTCTATGAAAAAGCAGCAGAGAAGGCTGAACCCTCTGAAGTCCATGCTGAAGAGGAGAGAGGATATAATGTGCATTTTAGACAAAAACTTGGAACATTTCCTTGTCACTGGCTCTGTTGCTTCATGACAGTGGTTAGAGGAATAGGTAACGGGTGGCAGCAGGCAGGTATGATCGCTGGTACCTGGGTTCTCAGAGTCATCTGCGTGAGTGCTGCGTTCAGTTCTGGGCCCCTCACTACAAGAAGGACATTGAAGTGCTGGAGCACGTCTAGAGGAGAGCTACCAAGCTGGTGAGGGGTCTGGAGAACAAGTCCTATTTGAGGAGAGGCTGAGGGAACTGGGTATGGTTAGTCTGGAAAAGAGGAGGCTGGGGGGAGACCTCCTTGCCCTCTACAAATACCTGAAAGGAGGAGGGTGTTGATCTCTTCTCCCAAGGGAATGATGACAGGACCAGAGGAATGGTCTGAAGCTGCAGTAGGGGAAGTTCAGATTAGATTTTAGGAAGAATGACTTCACTGAGAAGGGTGGTCAGGCACTGGAACAGCCTGCTCAGGGAGGTGGTGGAGTCCCCATCCCTGGAGGGATTTAAGGAATGTGTAGCTGTGGCACTTCAGGGCATGCTCTAGTGGCTGAGATTTGTTGGGTTGGGTGATCTGTTTTGGGAAAGTGGGGGGTGGTTTGTTTTGGTTTGGGTTTTTTTTTGGTGGTTGTTGGAGCTTTTCTTGTGTGTTGTGTATGGTGGAACACGATGATCTCGGAGGTCTCTTCCAACCATGAAGATTCTGAGAGTCCTTGACTAATTGGGCCAATTTTGCTTCTTGGATCTGGGCAAACAGTGTTTAACATAAAGACAAAACTAAACATTTACCCAAAATTTGCACTGGTTTGCAGTCCCAGGTGACCCTCTTGGCAGTCAGGAAGAGCTGTTGCTTGGGAGGAAGTGATTTTATCTGCTTAATCTGTGCATCCTTGTTGGGGGTGACTCTACTGATGTAAAAACTCACCCTTTTGGATCCAGTCCCGGAGAAATAACCCTACTCCACCCTTCTCACCTGAAGGGGCTGTGTGGAAAACGAGTTGTTCCTGTGGCATAAAGGGATTGCTGCCTTACAGTGAGGCAGCTCATTGATGTCATCAAAAAAGTTTAGAAGGGCTGTGGAACGTTGACAGAAGGCAGAAAGTGCCAAAAAAAATCACTGTATTGAAAAATAGAAACTTAGAATCCTAGAATCATTAAGGTTGGCAGAGACCCTTGGGATCATGGAGTCCAACCATCAGCCCCACTCTACAAAGGTCTCCCCTACACCAGATCCCCCAACACCACAGCTCATCCACTCTGAAACACATTCAGGGATGGGGACTCCACCCCCTCCCTGGGCAGCCCAGTCCAGGCTCTGACCACTCTTGCTGGGAAGAATTCTTGCCTCATGGCCAGCCTAACCCTACCCTGCTGCAGCTTGCAGCCATTCCCTCCTTCTATTGCTCATTGCCTGTGAGAAGAGACCAGCACCAACCTCCCTGCAATGCCCTTTCAAGCAGTTGTAGCGAGGGATGAGGTCTCTCCTCAGCCTCCTCTTCCTCAAACTAAACAGTCCCAGCTCCCTCAATGGCTCCTCATGAGATTTATTCTCCAGGCCCTTCCCCAGCTCCGTGTCCCTCCTCTGCACACTGAAGGGAGTTGGTACCTGCTTTATTTCTTTCTTTGATATAAAGACAATTCTCTAAACTTACTTTTCTGCTTTTGTGTCCTCTCTGTGTTCGGTATCCACTGTCCCCAGCTGCATACAGGGAACGTTGTTTGCTCTGGATGCTTGCTTTCTTCTTTAAGAATAATTAATCCAAAATTTAATTAAAAAAATCACTTTCCCAAACGGAGTGTTTCTTCATATTCTCATTTGCTGTATTTGGACTAATTTGTCCTGACATTGCAGCTGTGCTGTTCTTTGTGTTGCACAATCTTTGGAGTTTTGTTTCATTAAGAGTGGAACTAAAGAATTTGGGGAAGGGGAGGGACAGAAGTGCCAGGCTGTTGGAAGTTAATTTGCCGTAAACCAAAATGTTGGGAGCAGATTAGGGAAGCTCTGAAGTGACATGTCAGTGCTTGTTCAGTTTCACACTTGGGAGAAACAAGTCATTAAAGCTGTGTGTGCCTGAGAGAGATGTTGGGTTACGGCTACTGGGAATGAATGGTTTGCTCTTCCTGGCGTGTTCAGAAGCACAGAGGAATTAGGAATTGATTCCTAAGATTAGGAACTGATCTCTAGACTCAAAAAAAAAACCAAAACAAACAAACAAACAAAAAAACTTTAAACTAGATGGAAAAGCTAGCTCCACTCTCTGTTCAGAGGAGATTTGGGTGCTGGTCGATGGGTGGCTGAACATGAGCCAGCAGTGTGCCCAGGTGGCCAAGAAGGCCAA
>VZTM01021890.1:71547-92478 GCA_013400555.1 Jacana jacana | reverse complement strand
GGGCTGATGGTTGGACTTGATGATCCCAAGGGTCTCTTCCAACCTGTGATTCTATATATTCCATCCATCCTACCTGGTTGCTGTATCCAAACTGTACAGCAGGTCAGAAACTTCGTGTTTGCACCATGATTTTGGGAGTTTCCTTGTTTTTTTCTAAAAAAAAAAAAAAAGTTAATTCTGAGAATATTTACTTATTTAAATTTCTGATGTTGAACACCAGCTCCTTGCCCTGATGCATCTCAACACGATTCCCTTCACCCACTGTTTTCTACCTGCTGGTTTCCCCTTGGTGTTGAAAAGCTTGCCCTGTTTGCCATTAATGCAAGACCCAGCTCTGACTTTAAGCACTTAAATGTTTTGGTTAAAGGTCTCCCTCTGCAGCTGTGAAGGGGTAAAACGGACACCTAAAGGATCAAACCAGAAGGCATACACTTGGATTAAATCACTAAAGTTGATCTGGATTATTTGGGGGAGGGGGGGGCCTGGTTCGTGACCTCTGATGCTGTGGACAAAACACATTTCATGCTTGGTATCTCCTAATACTTTCTTGGAGGGTTTTTTTTTTTGTTGTTGTTTTTATGGTGGGAGGATTAGCATGTCCATGTGTCACCTCAGAAGACTGATGTGGGCTGTGCTACCTGTTCAGACAAACTCCAGATGGGAAGGCCACCCAGGAGGCATCTTGGCCCCCGATCCGGTCAAGCTCTTAACTAGTTTCTCAGCAGCACAACAAGCCCACAGAAGGCTTCAGGTCTGGAAGGCAGATGTAGCCAGAGCTGAAAGAAACTAGAAAGGAGAAACTAGGTTGATCTGGTTTATGTAACAGCCAGAAAAACTGGGGACCAGAGGATGGAGGAAGCTGCTTTGATCAAGGAAGTGGGCTGTGCCAGAAGCTCAGTAAAGAGCACTGATTTATTTGGGGGTTGCTCACGCCACCAAAGAGAATAACTTCACTTTGGGATTGTTTTTCCCAGCCAGAGGAGGCTGGGAGGAGCAGTGGGCAAGCCTTTACTCCAAGCCTGAAAAGGCATCCCCCCACCACCACCACTGTTGGGTGTGCCTGCTTCTGATGGGGCTTGTTTTCCAGCCCTGACTCCAGCTGGTTCAGATGGCTTGGAGGATGGCAGCGACTGAGGTGGCTCCCTCTGACATCTGCTTAGCCATGATGATGGTAGCTGACTGCTAAGTTTTATACATAGGACAGTTGTGTGTTATTTTTACAGACTGCCTCAGCTTCAGGTTTCTAAATAGATTTGGGGCATGACATTCCATGAGGATGTAGGGGGCCTGCTGTGAACAGGCTGGCTCAGAACACTGAGGTCTCCCACAAAGATTTCCATGAATTGCTGATTGTCCTTAGGGCAGAGGAGCTGGGCTTGTTCCTATGTGGCCATAAACAGCCTTTTAAGAGGTGACTTATACCAAGCAACCATAGTTTTGCTGCTGGGAGTTGCTGGGTCTGCACGTGGAGTGCTGAAGACATCACCCAAAAATGCCCTCAACAGGGTTTACTTGTCATGTGCCCTTTCCTCTCGTTTGCAGATGGGTTACTTGAGCCACAAGTTGCTGTAGTTACTGTGGTTGGAGCCAGGGCTTCAATCTCATAGAATTATAGAATGGTTTAGTTTGGAAGGGACCTTCAAGATCATCCAGTTCCAACCCCCCTGCCCTGGGGCAGGGACATCAGACCAGGTTGCTCCAAGCCCTATCCAGCCTGGCCTTGAACCCCTCCAGGGATGGGGCAGCCACAGCTTCTCTGGGCAACCTCTTCCAGCGTCTCACCACCCTCACAGCAAAGATTTTCTCCCTAATATCTAGTCTGTCTCCACTCTTTCAGTTTAAAACTGTTCCCCCCCATCCTATGGCTTCACTCCCTGACCCAAGAGTCCCTCCCCATCTCTCCTGGAGCCCCTTCAGGGACTTGGAAGGCTGCTCTAAGGTCTCCCTGGAGCCTTCTCTTCTCAAGGCTGAATGATCTGTGTTATCGAGCGTCCTGGCCAGGGGAGGTGGCAGTCGGTCATTCCAATGTGATGTGGACAGATAAGGGAGGCGTAAGTGGAAGCTGCCGATGGAGCTGAGTAATGCTCCGTGGAGGGGAGTAAATTGTTAGCAGGACTGAGCCGGGAGCGTGCATCTCTTACAGGGCTGGTATGGAGGCTGGCTGAGGGCTACCCAACACCCTGGGGCTGTTAGGGGGTGGGTAAGGCAGGCTGCAGGTAAAGAACCCACCAGAAAAGCTTTGCTGCCAACCCAGGGGAAAGCTCTTCACCTTCTCCAGGCACGGCTGGGCTTTGTTGCCATGCCAGGAGAAGGGCTGAAACTCTGTGTGCCTGGCACAGATGAGTTTACCAGCCTGCTGAATCCTTGTCCAAGGCTCTATAGAAGAGGTTTAGAGATCCCTGCCATGAGGGAAGAAGCACATGTGAGGCAGCTTGCTCTCAGATTGTTGTTTTGTCTTTTTTTTTTTTTAAATATAATTAGCTTCGTTATGCAGTTATGACAGAATCTAGGAGCTGTATGAATCGACAGTAGAAAAGGCAAGGAGTCAGGAGGTCTGTTAATCTTCTATCATCTGCCAGCTGTCCAGTGAAAACACTCTTTTGTGTGGTGTTAGGAGGTCTGGATTAGTCATTTAACACCTGCAGGCAAAAAAAATGTTGTAGGAGAACATGTGAAAATCATTAGAGCCAAACTGTCCTGACGTCTGTGATTGGAAAATGCAGACAGCATCAGAATGGAATTAGATGGATTCAGCTGCATGTCTTTTTAAGAATGCAGCTGAGACGGCTCAGCCCCACAATTAAGCAAGTAGCAAATACTTCAGGGGCATTTGCATGCTCTGGGTTTGGATCCCAATTAGGTGGGAAGTCCAGGTTTCGGGAAGGATGAAGCGTTTGCGGTGCTGAGCCGGTGAGGGTAGAGTAACGGCTCTGTCATCAGCAGGCTTATACATTAACTGGGCGTGTTTGTGATTGGAAAGCATTGTCTGAAGTTCCTTGGCCACTTAAAAGCGATCTCATGCTGGACACTGACAGCCTGGAAGCCGAAGGAGATCATGACCTCACGTGCTGTTGTACTGCCTCAGTGATGGTTTGCCCTCAGCCTACACAGTGCTCTGCTTCGTACTCAGTTTTGAGAAGAAGCTGTTGAGTCAGTTTGAGAAAACAGATCTAGCAAAAGTGGGGCTTCTAGCAGGGGTGAGCTAGAAAATGCCTTTAATTTATTGCTTTAGTTAGTTAGTGGTTTGTTAACTCTGACTTGGGGTTTTTAAACAGAAACAAACCAAGTTTAGGGCAGTGCTGATGGATATTAATAAAGGTGGAAAGTAGTTTCGACAAGCAGGTACTTACTGCATTACACACAAAAAGGAGCACCAGCAAAAGCTCTGCCTCTGGTATTCCTTGTGATGGAAAGTGCCCAAGATCATAAGTTAATTGGCTAAAACTTGCCAGATCTAACTGAACAAAACAGACTGTCGATAATGAGCACTGATAATCAGCACGGCCTTCACACAGATGTGCTGGATGCTGTAATCAACACTTGGCATTCCTTTTGCTGTCTTAAAAAAAAAAAATCCCCAAAACCTGTGACTTCCATTTTAGGGTCAAATTATCTCTTTTCTGATAACTAGTCTCTTGCAGAAAAATAAACACGTCTGAGCTCAACTGATCCTTTAACCTTAGGATTTGTGGAGACGGAATCCTTGCTGCCTGAATTCACAGACAAGCTGTAGATCTTCTGTTGGTGGTTTTGACCAGCTCAGATGTTCAAAACCTGTGCAGTGATTGTACTTCTGTAGTCTTGATAAACTGAGATAGGGGATTTCATGGAATCAGGGACTTGTCAGAGTTGGAAGGGACCTTTAGAGATCCCCCAGCCCAACTCCCCTGCTAAAGCAGGGCTGCCCAGAGCACATCACTCAGGGCTGCATCCAGGTGGGGCTTGAAGGTCTCCAGAGAAGAGGACTCCACACTCCCTGGGCAGCCTCTGCCAGGGCTCTGACACCCTCACCCCAAACAAGTTCTTCCTCCTGTTTGAATGGAACTTCCTGTGTTCCAGCTTGTGCCCATTGACCCTCATCCTGTCACTGGGAACCACCGAGAAGAGTCCAGCTCCATCCTCCTTCAACCCACCCTTCAGATCCTTGTGAGCATGAAGAAGGTCTCCCCTCAGCCTTCTCTTCTCCAGGCTGAAGAGTCCCAGCTCTCTCAGCCTTTCTTGATCAGAGGGATATTGTGATCCCTTAATCATCTCTGTTGCCCCACGCTGGACTCTCTCCAATAGTTCCCTGTCTTTTGAACTGGGGAGCCCAGAACTGGAGGCAGCATTCCAGTTGTGGCCTCACCAGTGCAGAGCAGAGGGGGGTGAATGACCTCCCTTGACCTACTGGCCACGCTCTTCTCTCCGCAGTTTTGAACGGTTTATCACTAATACGGTATGTTCGTGGTGGGTGTCAGGGTTTATTTTGATGGTTTTTTTACAATTCTTTTTTTTTTCCCACTTTCTAGACCACTAAAGCCTTCCTTCCCAAGATGCTGGAAATGAACCACGGACACATCGTGACAGTTGCAAGTTCCTTGGGATTGTTCAGCACTGCTGGAGTGGAGGTTGGTTAGACTTCAATTAACAATCCATTTGGCATTTCTTGCTTAGCATAAACTTTTTTAAAGAGCATCAGCTGGAGAAAATAAAGTCAAATCTTCAAAGCTGTGGAATCCGTGGCTGAGTACTGCACCGACGCATGGCTCCCTGCAAGTGGGATCCACAGGGCTTGGTAGCCACCGATTCACCTGCTTTGCAGGTGTAAAAACCTGGGATGGTGAAGGATTTGGGGATGCTGAATGATCTTTGAATTACCTGATAAATTTAGGAACCTGAAAGGTGCCCACCTACCTGCTTCTGTCAAGGTCTTCGGTGCGAAGCTCGAAACCAAGGGCAAGGATTTTCAAAAGTAACGTTTTGCTGTTTCTGTGAGGAAAGACCTGCCTGGATATATGGCTCCTTCCTCCCAGGATAGATGGCTCAGCTGCTTTACTGGGCTCCCAGTTTGTCAGCGTTAGCTTGTCTAGTTGGTGGCAGCTCTTTGAGAACACCAGTTTGCGAGATTTGTTTGGGACATGCAGCTAGGTTGGGGGCAGAACCTATTACCTTGCTTTTTGGGTCATTAGCACGAGCACAAGTATGAACAAAGAGCGTGGAGTTAGTGAAAATGGACTGGTGTGTCTGAAGGAGACAGTGTCCATATTGACCCCAGAAGCACAGGCTTCTGTACGTATCGGTAAGGCTCAATCCAGGACCTTAAACTGCAGTATTTCATAGCAGAAATGAGCAAATTGAGGGAGTTGGGGTTGTTTAGTTTGAGGAAGAGGAGGCTGAGGGGGGACCTCATCACTCTCTACAACTGCTTGAAAGGGCACTGTAGAGAGGTTGGTGCTGGTCTCTTCTCATGGGCAGTGAGCGACAGGACAAGAGGGAATGGCTGCAAGCTGCAGCAGGGTAGGGTTAGGCTGGACATGAGGAAAAAGTTTTTCCCAGAGAGAGTGGTCAGTCAGTGGAATCAGCTGCCCAGGGAGGTGGTGGACTCCCCATCCCTGACTGTGTTTCAGAGTGGATGAGATGTGGTGTTGAGGGATCTGGTGTAGGGGTCCCTGACTGTGTTTCAGAGTAGATTGGATGTGGTGTTGAGGGATCTGATGTAGGGGAGAACTTGTAGAGTGGGGCTGATGGTTGGACTTGATGATCCCAGGGGTCTCTTCCAACCTAAATGATTCTATGATTCTAAATTCTCTGTAACTTCAGGCTTTTTAGAGTATTTGGTCTCTTGAGACAACTACAAAGAATTTCCTGGACTGTGGGTGTGATCACCAGCAGAGTTGGACGCTTCCAACCACGACCTCAAATGCTATTAGGTTTTGATGTCACTGAACCTTAGTATTTTTGAGTTCCACAAGCTGTTTTGTCTTCTGAAAATTAAATAGTACACTCAAATCTCCATTATATCTTCTGTTGAAACTAACCTTAATGGCTAAAGCACGGAAGAATTTTCCACCTAGGCCCTGCCAACTCTCCCGAGCTGTCTCCACTCTCACCCAAGGTAGCATTTGGGTAGCTCGCTCCTTTGGTGTAACATTTAATATTAAGCAAGCTGGAAATGGGAGTAACTGGCCGTGTGTTCCAAGACTTGAAGCCAAGGTGATACATTCCTCCTCCATTCAGCTCTCGGGACTCTGTGCTAATTGCCTCGAAAGCAAAGTGACAAAGGGGCTGACGTGATGCCCTCTGCGGTTGGCTGTCTTTTGTTGTCAGTTTCAAAGTCTGTGTGGTGTCACCTCGGATATGCTTTGGCTTTGAGTGTGGTTCATATCTGTCCTTTTTAAGTTGCCTTTTCTTCTTTTTCCTTGTGTGTGTGCTTTGTTCCTTGCCGACACAGGATTATTGCGCCAGCAAATTTGGAGCTGTGGGTTTCCATGAGTCTCTGAGCCATGAACTGAAGGCTGCTGAAAAGGACGGAATCAAAACAACTTTAGTCTGCCCTTATCTTGTAGACACAGGAATGTTCAGAGGGTGCAGGATCAGGTGAGTGGAGTTCTCCTTCTGTTTGGTGTCTGTAGTGTCAGAAAAGTGCTTGAAGGTAACTAAATAAGGTGACCTTATTAAAGTTTATCAATATGGAAAGGGTGAGTGTCAGAAGGATGGAGCCAGGCTCTTCTCAGTGACACCCAATGACAGGACAAGGGGCAATGGGTGCAAGCTGGAACAGAGGAGATTCCAGTTAAATATGAGGAAAAACTTCTTCCTGGTGAGGGTGAGGGAACCCTGGCAGGGGCTGCCCAGGGAGGTGGTGGAGTCTCCTTCTCTGGAGACATTCCCAACCCGCCTGGAGGCGTTCCTGTGTGACCTGCTCTGGGTGTTCCTGCTCCAGCAGGGGATTGGACTGGAGGAGCTTTCAAGGTCCCTTCCAACCCCTGAGATTCTGTGATTCTGTGATAAACCAGTACCGTGAAAAATACTAAAATAAGGATTACATCTGCTTTAATATGCTTTAGGCTCTCCAAAGGAGAACTTCTGAGTTCCCCGGCTGTCTTCTGTCCCTTTGTCCTTAGCGCAGGTTTTGAGCTATAGTCTTTATAACTTAATATAAACAAATCAATATTGAGGTCTTTGTCCCTGCTGAGGCATTCCAGAGAGCGGGTAACAACCTCTTCCCTTGAGGTCTGCAGTCCCTTATGTATCTCATTAACCCCTCTTAATGTTTCAGGAAAGAAATCGAGCCTTTCCTTCCACCCTTGAAGCCGGAATACTGTGTGAAGCAGGCCATGAGAGCCATCCTCACGGACCAGCCCATGATCTGCACACCTCGCCTCATGTATATGGTCACCTTCATGAAAAGGTGAGGCCTGAAATGCTGGGTTGTTGGCAGGTCTACCAAAAGCTAGGAACAGACTGGAGGGTGTCCACTTTCTGGACATGAACGCCCTCCTGCCCACACAGGCCCATGGGTGGTGTTTCTGGGGGGATTCAGGAGTCTTTTCCTTGGCTTGTGTGCTTGGGAACCTCCCTAAAACTGACATCCCATGTGCTCTGCATCCTTGTTTTGCCCTTCTGCTGTCTTCCATCCTCCTCAGGATCCTACTTGCTTCTCAGCAGACTTTTAATTCCCATTGTTTGGGTTCCTTCTTGGAAGCTGGGCGTGAGGCAGGTCCCAGCAAAGAAACCTCTCCCTCTTTAGCCATAGAACTAGTATGTAGGAGGCCCCAGCTGTGGATTCTCTAGGACTTACATGGACAAACTGAAAATCTGCACATTCAGAACTGATTTTCAGAGTCTCAGGTTTGGAGGAAGGGCTGTTTAAAGGAATTGCCTCCTTCATCCTGCCCAACAGGTTGCAGGTTTTTGGATGGGAGCTGTGTTTAGTCTGTAACCAGGCCGACGTTTCGATGAGGTGGGGTGAGACAGGTAATTCCACTGACACAACATCACTTGCATCCTAGTTTGTAGAGAACAGCTTCACAGCTGGGCTTGGGTCGTTTTGGTGGTGGGTTTTGGGGTTTTTTTGAAATCTGCAGTGTGTGGGAGGAACCTTTCAAATAAGGCATTGTCTTATTTTCCTTCTGTGCGGGATGGTTGAAAGTGAGAAACCTGGTGATTATATTTTTTGCCACTTGCAAGGCAGGGGTTCTCCTCTGCCTCAAGTCTCTCGTGGTGGACAGGCTCACCAAAGACCATGCTGCCTTCACCATTCACCCCTTTCCTGAAAGAGGGTATGACTGTGTCTCTTTGGCCAACAAATCAAGGCCACCTTTGGCATCTTTAAGAACTGGCTCCTTCAGCCAGAAGCTCAGAGGGTGCTTCAGTGCCTCATGAAGCAGCAGTCACATCAAAGGCCCTTTGGGTTGTCTTGGTTCAACACTTCAGCTTCCAACAGGGAGATCAAAGCTTCTGCATAATCCATGCCCCAGGCAGCACCTCTCAGATCAAAGGCCCCTCCAGTCCCCGGCTGCACAAGCAGTGGGGACAACCTGTTCCAGTGACATCTTCTCAGGCCTTTGGTGGTCATTGCTTCTGACAGCTTGATTCCATCCCCTGCTTCCAGGGGCTGAGGAGATCCCACCTTAGTCTTTCACTAGAGCCACTGAAGCAGTAGGTTGGTGGATAAGGGAGGGGAGGGAGGGTCTGTAACCAGGTGCCCCTCACGTAGTCACCTCTTGGAATTTTATCTGGATGGGGTAGGGGGGGAAGGAAATTGCTCTTTTTCCTTCAGACCTCTCTTTTTGAGGATGGATGGTTGAGTTTAGAACATAAGCCAAGGTTGTTAGACATCTGGTGATCAAAGAATAGCATTAACTAGCACTAATCCCACATTAAAGAGTATCTTAAATGTCTGATGACCTCTGCTGATGTGATTTTGAGCAGATGCTTTGCTTTCAGTAGGCCTTCTGTCATGCCCTTGCCCCCCTCCACCCTCCCTAACCCCCCCCCTTGCCAGCTCTTTAAAACACTTTATGGCACACACCGCTTGTGAAGAAGCAGCAGAAAATGAGGTCTAAGCTGGGGGCACGTGAATAAGTAGCTTCTTCCCTTCTCTCTGTTGGCCTGTGTGGTTGGGACTCTAGAATTTCAGTTCTATCCCTGCAAAATCCTTTAAGTCTCTTAATGGCTACTGGGGAGGGTCCTTCTGGTGCTTTTAAGGAGCCCCAAGTGCGTGGTGTAAGCGGAGGTTTGGGTTTTTTTTTTGCTGCATTCTCACGATCTCCCAACCTCTTCCTTCGCAGCATTCTGCCCTTCGAAGCAGTGGTCTGCATGTACCGGTTTTTGGGAGCAGACAAGTGCATGTACCCTTTCATCGCTCAAAGGAAACAGGCTACAAACAACAACGAAGCCAAAAACGGGATTTAGGGCTGTTTTGGGCTGGACTCGCGTTTCTGGGTGAACACGGTGACGTTAGGTGACAGCATGGCGAAGTGCACTTGCACCCGAGGGATGCAAACATCACCACCTGACCCGTGGCATTCTCTTGGGTCCTAAAAACCTGTGTTTGGAACTCTTAAAAAACAAACAATCAATCACTGAGGTTTGGGTTTTGTATACTGTAGATAATAAAACTGACTAGAGTTGCTTGGGGAAGCGCGGCGGGCGAAGCGAGCTCGGGCTCTAGCTGCCACCCTCCTCCTTTTAGGATGTCACTTTAGGATGTCCCCTAAATTAGCTGTGCTACTCCCTATGGGGGGGTGTGTCTCTCTGCCTCAGCCCACCGGGGCCGTCTCCCGAGGAGAAGGTGCAACGTTTGAGAAATGGCTTGTTCTTTGGGATGAGGGAGGGAAACCTGGAAGGGGGGAAGCTGCCCCTCGGGACCTCTGTAGCAAACTGGAGGGTGGTTTCTGGAGGTGTCTCCTTGCTGGTTGGCCCAAGCTCTCTCTACATGGCCCAAATTAGGGTGTAATTCTCTTTTTTGTTGTTGTTGTTTTTTACCAACCATGTGTGTTCTATTTAAACAAAGATAAGAAGAACTTTGTAAATCTCTGCCCATGCAAAGGCAAGGGAATGTCTCAAATACTCCCAGCTGAACTTGTACTGGGTTATCTGGTTTTCTAGGAACGCAGACAAGGACTTCAACTGCCCTTTCCTTCCAGTCACTTGATTTTTGAAATAGGCTCGGTGATTGTTATCCCCCTCCGTGTGTCAGAGTCTGATCCACCACTATGGGACTAGATGTTTCCTTCCTTCCTTCCTTCCTTCCTCCTCCTCCTTATTCCCACAGAGTTCTCCCCCACCACCCCGAGGAAGCCGGTGTATTAACATTTCTGTGACTGGACTTGTGCCTGCAAGACAAAGCAACTCAGCTGAGATACAAACTGTTTATGTAAGTGCTGGTCCAAGGCCAGTTATTAGCGAAGGAAAAATAGAATAATGCCTGATGCAACTCTACATGCCAGAATATGGAAGGGTGTAAAGATTATTTTTATTTCTTGGGGTTGTTTTTGTTGTTTTGGGGTTGTTTTTTTTGTTGTTGTTTTATTTCCTTTTGAGTTGTACTCACATGGTAGAACATGCAAACGACGTTTTTACAGTATTTTGGGGTTGGGTTTTTGGGGTTTGTTTTTTTTTTTGTAAAGCAAACAATTTTGTGCCTTGAATTTGGTAACCTGTATTAGTGGAGCATTGTAAAAGTGAACTTCTACCTCTGTATCTTAATGTATACCATCCACTTGTAAACGACTATCGGACAAATTGTGATTTACTTTTTTTAGGATGTCTTGTTAAAATAGTGACCAATGCCTGTGGTTATTAAAGTGAGCCACCTTTTCCTTAAACCCGTGGTTGGAACGCCTCCTTTGAAGACTGAAACTAATCAAACTGCTTGTTGCCCCTTCTGCAGCTTTTTAGCATCAACCTGGTTTGAACGCTTACCGCTGGATTCCTGTCCTGGCTTTGGCAGCCGCGTGGGTTACGGTGCGATCCCTTAGGTCTGTCACTAAGTACTGTCAGCTGAGGCTTCAGGAGCTCTCTGGTTTCTAAACTCCTCAATAAAGGAACCTGTGAGAGATCTTTTGAGGAACACTCCTAGAATAGAATGGTGGAATTGCCTGGGTTGGAAGGGACCTGTGAGATTATCAAGTCCAACCATCAACCTAACACCAACACAACCCATCACAGGCAACAGGTACAGACTGAAACGCTGGGAGGTTCCCTCTCAACATCAGGAAACGCTTTTTCCCTGTGAAGGGTGATCAAGCACTGATTGGCACAGGTTGTCTGGAGAGGTTGTGGGGTCTCCATCCTTGGAGATAGCCAAAAGTCATCTGGACATGGTCCTGGGCAAGTTCTAGGTGGCCCAGCTTATGCAGGGGTTGTTGGGCCAGATGACCTCCAGAGGTCCTTTCCAACCTCAGCCACGCTGTGATTGTGTGATTCTTTAAGCAAAAGGGGAGGCTGGTTTCTGCTTAGTTAGTTGATGCACTGTGAAACTGTGTAGGAAGGAAATGTAGAGGAACCTGAATTCACAGCTCCTGTGCCATCCTCCTGTCTGGACAGTCCCAATGGGTAGTAGAACCTGGATTAACCTCATGAACTTTTTATAGCTAAATAGCAGCCTGTAATCCTAGGCTTTCCCTCTGTCCCACAGAGGTGTCCGGGGGAACAAACTTACCTCCATCAAATCCAAACTGCTCTCAGAGTGAGTCCTCCTTCTCTTCCCTTCCCTAGTCTTCAAAAGGAACCCAGGCTTGGCAGGTTCCTAAACTGTGTGTACCTGATTGGAGAGGGAGAAGACAAGTTTGGGCTTCAGGAACTGTTGCTTTTGGCAGCAGTAGTTTCCTGTACTGTGGACTTGTTAGTTTTTTGATGTGTTAATGTAGCTGTAGCTTGGAGCACCTAAACGAGCTGCCCAATATAGGGTAAATTGTTCTTTCCCTGTCCCTCCCACCCCACCCAGGGGCTCTGCCACCCTCACCCCAAAGAAGCTTTTCCTCCTGTTTGAATGGAACTTCCCATGTCCCAGCTTGTGCCTGTTGCCCCTCGTCCTGTCACTGGGAACCACTGAGAAGAGTCCAGCTCCATCCTCCTTCAACCCACCCTTCAGATCCTTGTGAGCATGAAGAAGGTCTCCCCTCTGCCTTCTCCAGGCTAAAGAGCCCCAGCTCTCTCAGCTTTTCCTCCTCAGGGAGATGTTCCAACACCTCCATCATCTTTGTTGCCCTATGCTGGACTCTCTCCAGTAGTTCCCTGTCTCTTGAACTGGGGAGCCCAGAACTGGAGGCAGGATTCCAGATGTGGCCTCCTCAGTGCAGAGCAGAGGGGGAGAATGACCTACTGGCCACACTCTTCCCTACACAGCCCGGGATTCCGTTGGCCTCTTGGCCACAAGGGCTCATTGCTGGCTCATGGATAGTTTACTGTCTACCAGGACCCTATAATCCTTCTCCTCAGAAGTGCTTTCCATCAGGTCAGCCCTTCAATTTATATTGCCTGACATTCTTACTCTCTGGGTGCAGGACCTGACATTTGCCCTCAAGTGGTTCTTCTCTGCCCAGCTCTCCAGCTGGTCCAGGTCATGCTGGATGGTGGCACAGCCCTCTGGCATGTTGGCCAACCACCCCAGTTTGGTATCATCAGTAAACTTGCTGAGGATATACTTGGTCCCCTTGTCTAGGTCATCGGTGAGTATGTTGAAGAAATCTGAAGTCATTAACACACAATGAGTGCCTGGTTTAGGTGACAACCTCATGGCTTGTGCAGAAGACCTCTAGGTGAGGTAAGCTTATCAGGAACAATACCCTTTTGCTTCAGAATTAGTAGATAATTTTTTAGGCTGGACATTAGGAAAAAATTTTTCACGGAGAGAGTGGTCAGTCAGTGGAATCNTAGGTCATTGGTGAGTATGTTGAAGAAATCTGAAGTCATTAACACACAATGAGTGCCTGGTTTAGGTGACAACCTCATGGCTTGTGCAGAAGACCTCTAGGTGAGGTAAGCTTATCAGGAACAATACCCTTTTGCTTCAGAATGAGTAGATAATTCCTTCATTCAGGAGCAAGCATTGCTCTTTGCATTCAACCACCGTCGTAGTCCAGTGTGACTTGTGTGCGTAGACAAGCTGTGATGAGCCTTGTCTTCAGGAGCCGTTTGGGACTCCCAGAATCCCAGAATGCTGTGGGGTTAGAAGGGGGACCTCTGGAGATCATCCAGGCCAAGCCCCTGCCAGAGCAGGGTCACCCAGAGCAGGTCCCACAGGAACCTGTCCAAGAGGGTTTGGAATGTCTCCAGAGAAGGAGACTCCACCACCTCCCTGGGCAGCCTGTAAACTTCAGAGGAGTCAAAGCTCTGTAGTGAGCACATATAAAGGATTGAGTTATGGACCACTGTGGTTCTAAAAGTGCACCTGCACGAGAGTTTAATGTGTGTAAAAGTGTTAACCTCTGAATTTGACTCCTAAGTTTCCTCCTTGGTTTTGAGCAGACAAGTCCTAAGCGTCTCTTCAACCCAACCAGGTGATGGTCATGCAAATGCTAATCCATAAGCATTTGGCCCCAGAGTCTGGTTTCGTCCACTAACGCTTTACACCCAAGTTTTCCAAGTATGGAAGCTCTGGGGCTCGGCTCAGTTTTCCACTGCTGCTGCGTTCCTACCCCAAAAAGAGGGAACAAAACTGGCTGTCACAGGGGTAAGGTCTTCCAAAAGCTCCCACAGCAATGGGTCTGGTAGAACTGGTGGATGAAGGCAACTGATTTAAGTCTGCCTGTGTCCTGAAGCTCCTAACCCTGAATTCCAGGTGTGTAGTCCCACAGCTGCTCCTCTCCCTTGTGAAAGCCCAAAAAAACAAAAGCAAGCTGAGAAGTCCATGGATGCTCCTCAACCAGTTTAGAAACCTGGTGCCATAAACCCTCCAAAACTGGTTTCCTCACGAGCCTGTTGTGTTGCAGCCTGGCCGCTAAATGCCGGTGTGTGTGATGGCAGGAGGAGGGCTTTACTGTGCCATCCAAGAAATGAAGAAATTCATCCTAACCTTATTTAAACATAGTTTAAGTGGACAACCCAAATATTTAAAAGAACTTTAGGAATAACAGTCCAGCTTACGTACTTATCTCTCTGCTTAACGCTGACAATACACAAACAATTAATTTCTTACACACACACAAAAAAAAAAGGCTTTTGAGCCAAATGATGAATGTGCAGAAGTTGGGATCAAATGTGTGTGTGTGTGTGAGTGTGTCCTAAGTTAAATTGTCGGGATGTTTGTTTCCCTCTTCCTAAACAGGGCGGTTGGAGCTCTTGGCTGAGGAGCTGCAGTGTGCTTTCATAGCATGGTTCGGGTTGGAAGCGACCTTAAAAACCATCCAGTTCCAACCTCCCTGCCCTGGGCAGGGACACCTCCCACCAGAGCAGGTTGCCCCAAGCCCCATCCAGCCTGGCCTTGAACCCCTCCAGGGATGGGGCAGCCACAGCTTCTCTGGGCAACCTCTTCCAGGGTCTCACTGCCCTCACAGCACAGAATTTCTCCCTGAGATCTCATCTAAATGTCCCCTCTTTCAGTTTAAAACTATTCCCCCTTATCCTATGGCTCCTCACCCTGATGAAGAGTCCCTCCCCATCTCTCCTGGAGCCCCTTTAGGGACTGGAAAGGGCTCTGAGGTATCCCTGGAGCCTCCTCTTCTCCAGGCTGAACACCCCCAACTCGCTCAGCCTGTCATTTTGAAACATAAGAAACCTTTCAACACCTCCCTGCCTGCAGAGCCTGAGTGAAACGCCTTCCAAATATTACCCTGTTCTGTTTGAAAACATTTTGGCAAACCATGTGCCCAGGCCAGTGTCCATGGCACTGGGATAACCAGAGCCATTCTTCCCAAAGCCAGGTTTCCGTGACAGCTGCTCTGGCAGCAGGACGTAGGGAACAGCTAGTGCTGAGCCATGAGGAAAGCTCCTACTTTTACCCAGGGATGAGTTTTTGGTAGGAGAGGAGGGATGGGGTGCTAAGGTGGCTCTGGGGGGTTCTCCCCTCCATGCCCTGTGCTGCAGCCTGGGTGCCTGCATGGCCTCCCGCTCGGGTGCTGACATCCCACTGGAGTGAGAAGGTCTGTGCTCTGGGACTTACTTGGGAGGAGCCAGTCCATTCCAAACATCTCTCGTAGTCTCATCGGCATAAACCATAACATCTGTAACNTAATGATAGGACAAGGGGCAATGGGTGCAAGCTGGAACAGAGGAGGTTCCACTGAAATACGAGGAAAAACTTCTTCAGGGTGAGGGTGAGGGAACCCTGGCAGGGGCTGCCCAGGGAGGTGGTGGAGTCTCCTTCTCTGGAGACATTCCCAACCCGCCTGGAGGCGTTCCTGTGTGACCTGCTCTGGGTGTTCCTGCTCCGGCAGGGGATTGGACTGGAGGAGCTTTCAAGGTCCCTTCCAATCCCTGAGATTCTGGGATTCTGTCTAAACAAGCCCTTCGAAGGTAACAACAAACTTCTGTGGGGAGGCACCCACTTAAGCTGGGGATAAATGAAGCTCCCTTAAACTTGTTCTGTTTTCTCGACAGGCAGGGACATTTTGAGCCGCTGTTTAGAACAAACCTTATCAGATGCAAGTTGGGTCTTCACGAAGATGAGCAGTTAACGGGCAGGAGGAAGCGTGCCAGGGTGATTTAGGGGGTTAGGTTTTCCTGCCATGTGCAAAGCTGGGAATATTGACCTTTCCAGCTGCTTTAGAAAGGAGGTCCTGGCTAGTTAAGCCTCTGGCATGTATGGTGAGGAGTTTCATGTCAACAGCAGGAGGGGAGAAGAGGGTGGAATTAAGGTCTCCCAAATGGCAGTCTGGGGAAGAGAAGGCTCCAGGGAGACCTGAAAGCCCCTTCCAGTCTCTAAAGGGGCTCCAGGGGAGATGGGGAGGGACTCCTGATCAGGGAGGGGAGACATAGGACGAGGGGAAACAGTTTTAAACTGAAAGAGGGAAGATTGAGATGAGATCTCAGGAAGAACTTCTTTGCTGTGAGGGTGGTGAGACCCTGGAAGAGGTTTCCCAGAGAAGCTGTGGCTGCCCCATCCCTGGAGGGGTTCAAGGCCAGGCTGGATGGGGCTTGGAGCAACCTCCTCTGGTTAAAGGTGTCCCTGCTCACTGTTGGACTAGATGACTTTTAAAGGTCCCTTCCAACCCAAAACATTCTGATTCTATGATATCCCCAAATCAAGCCCATCTCAGTGCTCTTTGTTTTAGGGGTGTCTGTGCACAGGTTTCATCACCATCTTTTTTCCTCCTGTCGGTTCAGCCTGGCTGCTGGTAGCAATGGTGGGAGCCCAAAAGCAGATACGGCTCCAAGGGACCAGCGTTTCCTCGAGGCTTTCTCTTTCCCAGGGCTTGAAACGCTGAGGGTTGCCAGCTTCTTGTCTGGCAAGTGCTCCCAGCGGTGGGAAATAAGCGTGAGGCAGATGAGACCAAGGCTTCCAGTGGAGGGATCATAAACTAGAGCAGCCCAGCAAAAAAAAACACGGACACATGGGTTTTCTCATCTCTCTCTTGTAGCCACAATCCAAACAACCTGATAAGAAATGCCAGCTCTTCTCTGCTTGCAGTGACTCGAAATAAGAGTAATTTAAACAATTGCTCCCTGTATTTTGTTTCCCAACTTACAGAAGCCACCACTTCTCGGGTTGTTTAACCGACGCTTCTGACGTTTTAGAATAACACGTGGCTCACGTAATGCATCATTTCTCAGCACGTGAGAAATACGGGACGTTTGCTGGTCCCAGGGCTTAGCTGGCAATTTCTGAGGGAAACCAGGGTGGTTCTGAAGATGCAGACTGTTCGAGCAGTAGCTCTGTCTGCTCTACACTTCTTTTCACCTCTTTATTTTGTGGAGCGAACCAGAACGAGTGGAGCCATCGGAAGTGATTGTCCCTAAAGCGGGGAACAGACCAAGCTCTCTGCAGTAATGCTGGGTCTCTGCAGAGGCTGCAAGGCTTCTAAGTGAGTTTTTAAAACCTGATTTGAACTACGTTTTCATATGGAATCCTGACGTACAGGCAGAGCGCTTCAGAGCCACAGCTGGTGGTGAGGTGGTGTTTTCTCAAGGAAGTAACCCATTTCTCCTCTACCCAAAGAGAGCAGTAGTCACTCACTCCAAACTTAGGTTGGGACAGGGACTGGAAATAAAATTGTACCCAAGTTCTCTGTTCCTGGAAAAGACACAGGATTTCAGGGGAAATTAGCAAGTGCAACAGACTCAGAGGTAAGTCTTCCCAGAGACTCCAATAAACAGCTTTTAACTTTCCCTGGCTTATTGGTATTAGAAATATTTGCAGTCCCCTGTGTGAAGGTTCTCCTCTGAAGACCTAAAGCATCTAATAAGAATGGTCAGGTCAGCCAAGGCAGTCCCTTTTTATTGAAGGGGCAAAATTGCACTTGAAATTCCATGACCCTTGAGCTTGTGGGGCCCAAGTTTCTTGTTTTCTCAAATAAAAATAAAAAAAAAAAACCAACAAAAAAAGGATATTTTCATTTTTGCCTTCCTCCTGGTGCTTGAATGATCAGATGTGGAGATGCTGTCAGTGTTCCTGGGATTCACCTTGGGAAGCCCAGCCTTTGTTACTAAATAGTTGGAACCGGACCTAGAATTATTCACTCGCTGGGGACTCATAACACAATCTGCTGCCTTGAAAACTCTTACACGAAACAGCCTGTGGGACTGGGATGGCTGGGAAGTGGAGAAACTAATACAGCACTCTGGGCCGGAGGGAGCAAGGCAGAGCAAAAGCTAAAGCCCCGCTGGGAAATGCATTAACCGCAGCTCCTACAGCTGCTGTAACTTCCTGTTCTGTCACTGTCTGGAGTTTTTCCTCGAGTCCCACTCCCCAAAGACAATTCCAATGTCACGGTCAGGACGCTGAGGTTTCTCACCTGCCGAGGTGCTGCGTCCTTGCCCCCCCACGCCCCGCCGGCAGCGACAGGACTGACCCTGGAAGAGGGGCAGGAACCGAACCACACGGGCCGTGTGAGAGCTCCCCGTCTGTCCTGCCATTCTCATGAGGGGAAAAGGGAAGTTATTTAGCATCATCTTCATGCTTTGGCTTCTCTCCCAGCCCGTACCGGTCCACAATGAGGAGGGAAAGATAGTGGGCAGTTGGATGCTCCAAGGGCAGGAGCCCCTCTGCTGTGAGGACAGGCTGAGAGAGCCATTTCACGTGTAGATGAACTGCTCCCTTTTCAAGAATCAAGGCCGTTAGCCAGATGTGTCACATGAAGCCATTCAGAGAGGTTCCTGTTCAAATTAGAATGATAGAACCATAGAATTGCCTGGGTTGGAGGGGACCTTTCAGATCATTGAGTCCAACCATCAACCCAACACTGACAAAAACCATCACTAACCCGTGTCTCCAAGCACTGTGTCTGCCCGGCTTTTCAATCCCTCCAGGTGACTCCACCACTGCCCTGGGCAGCCCAGTCCAAGGTGCAATAAACATTTTCCTGGAAAAATTGTTCCCAGTCTCCAATCTGAACCTCCCCTGGGGCAACTGGAGGCCTGTTTCCAAATCTGAAATGGCCTGTTCCTTGGGAGAAGAGACCGACCCCCCTGGCTACACCCTCCTTTCATGGAGTTGGAGAGAGCAAGAAGGTCTCCCCTCAGCCTCCTCTTCTCCAGTCTGAACACCCCCAGCTCCCTCAGCTGCTCCTCACAAGATTTGTTCTCCAGACCCCTCACCAGCTCCATTGCCCTTCTCTGGACCCACTCCAGCTCCTCAATGTCTTTTTTTTTGTGGTGAGGGCCCCAGAACTGGAAATAGTACCAAGTACTACAAGATGATCACTGCCCTGGTCCTGCTGGCCACATTGTTCCTGATATAGGCCAGGATGCTGTTGGTCTTCTTGGCCACCTGGGCACACTGCTGGCTCGGTGGGCCTCATTAGTGGGACTCACTGGGAGATGGAGGCTTTCTCTGCTGAAATAGCCACTGTCCTACTACAGTTGTGTCATACAGCTTTGTGCCAGTCTTGTGCCAGTGCTGAAGTCCCTGGCTCATGGTGCCACAGACCTGAGCTCAAGCGGCAACTCCCCAGCCGGGAAGAAGAGCCAGAGAAGGACAACTGAGGCACAAAGGGAAACACAGCACAAAGGCTTGCAGGAGACCCTTCTCAAGCAGCACTTTGTGGCCATGCTGTGTCCTTAAATCACTGCCCGCTGGGCCTGTGAGCATTCTGCTGGATTGTTCAGGCCCCAGATTCCTGGTAAAAATTGTTTATTTGGATTTCACACATCACTAAAAAGTAATGGTTTGCATGTCATCTCTCATGGTTTTTGACCAACCAGGCAGACAGATGATGATCCCTGATCCCTCCCCCCCACCTTTAAGAAAAAGAGAGGGCAGGAAGGGATTGAAGAGATTTAGGAGTTTAGAAAAAACTAAACTACTGTAATGAAAATATAAATAATAATATAATAATAAAAAATAAAAAGAAAAATTTTAAAAAGGAAAAAAGGAAAAAAAAAGTATACATTATATACAAAACCACATCAAGTTCCTGGGATAATGATGATGTCACCAGCAGCATCAGGAAGAGTCCCAGACTGCACTTGGTGACCAACAAGAGCTGGGTTCCAGAGTCAGGAATGCTCAGATCGGGATCAAAGGCAGACGAACAGACAGGGTCCTCCTCAGACATCGACCATTGAAGAGAGTTGACCCTTTGATCCCTCAGCTTTTCTACTGAGCATAATGCAGATGGGATGGAATACCCCAGTTGGTCAGTTTGGGGTCTGTCCTGTCTGTTCCTTCCTACAGGAGTGACCCCTGAACACTTTTCCACTTCTGACCCTCCAATGGGGCAAATAACGCCTTTTCCTGCCCTTGGTTGTTTTATCAATGAGTACAAACAAGGGTCTCTGCACCATCCCTGGGGGTGATCAGGGCTGATCACTGTGAGAGCAACCAGTTTCTGAACAACATGCTGTTAATTTCAGAGTTTAGTCAGTTAAGGGGCCCAGCTACCAAAGGTAACTTTATAAAAGAGAAAATTGGTTCATTTTACCTCAAACCAAGACATCATCTTAACTATTGGCCATCTCGCTTCTTTGCAAACCCTCTCTGCATGAGTACCTCTGCCTGCTTGCCTAGATAGTCACGTCACATTAGGTCAAACCCCAGGTTTACATCCCAGCCTGAGTCTTTGAGTTGCCAGTTTTCCTCCCTTGGACACTACGTTTATCTACTCGACCTCCTTCACGTCTCAGACCTGTAGATGTCTGAGCAGCGTGTGCGCTTGCAAAGGGCGGTGGTTACCAGCCAGTGCACGCACAAGGCAGACTGGCATTTGAAAACAAAGCTGAGACACAGAAATATAGAATTTTCTAGCTGTCTACCATGCAAGAGAAGCAGGTCCGGCACGAGAAAATGGCCCTCTAGCTCTTAAATCTGTATTTTGAACTGACTTTCAACCAGGTGTTTCCACTTTAATTTGATCCCAGGCATTCCTGGAGGTGATGTAAGATCCAGATCCACAAGGTAATAATGAAGTCAAGAGTTGAAAAATTATCAAGGCCTAATCTGGCAATTTAGTCCCTTGTAAATCATTGCGGTTAGTTATTGCGGGGCCATTCTTACCAACCAAGTTCTCTTGAGACTTCGCATTAACTTCGCCACCTGTTTGACTGTCAAAGAGATAAATTTCCTTGAAGGGAATCTTCCACTCCCAACTTTATTTATGACTGGGGAGGAAGAGGATGGATTGACTGGGAAACTTCAACGGCGAGGGCCTGCATGTGCTGAATCAGGGAGTGATGCAACTCACTTAATCCATTTGACATTACACACAAGGTCCCAAAATCAAACATACAGGATTAAAAAATTCCTCTGGGTGGAAAGCTCTAATGAAATGTGGTCAGATGCTGCTGCTTTTTCTGCTTTTATTTCTTCTTCTCCTTCTCCTTCTCCTTCTCCTTCTCCTTCTCCTTCTC
>VZTM01021890.1:57418-70371 GCA_013400555.1 Jacana jacana | reverse complement strand
CCAGCCACACTGCCCCAAGCCTGTAGCCATCCCTGGGGTTGGTGTGGCCCAAGGGCAGGACCTGGCACTTGGCCTCGTTGAAGGCCATGCCGTGAACATTGGCCCATCTATCTAGTCTTTCCAAGTCCCTCTGTAGAGCATCCCTGCCCTCAAGCAGATCAACACTCCCACCCAACTTGGTGTCATCTGCAAACTCACTGACAGTGTTTTCTATGTCCCTATCGACATCATCAATGAAGATATTAAAAAGGAAAGGCCCCAACACTGAGCCCTGGGTTTGTGGAGGGAGGGACTGGGTACCGACACACGGGCAGCACAGAAGGCTCTGCCTCCCCACCTCTCCCCAAACCCCTGAATCTGCACCCAAACTGCTTGGCTTGTCCCATGTAAAAGCAACCTGCCATGCCGTGGCGAGTTCTCCACCGCTCACAGGCATTTTGCACGTATGTCTCATAAGTGGCATCACATTAAACCCAGCCAATTGATGCTGCCTCTCCCCATAGGCAAGAAAATGACTTCCACGGCTTCTCTACCCCGCCAGTGTTCCCAACCACACAAAGCAGCTGAGTGTAAAGAAACCTTTTACCTGGCTTTACACAGTGTCTCATTTCCTGGGCTTTTTAGAGGTACTTGTTTTGCTGTTGTGTACTCCTGGAGAGGGGCTGGCAGCGGTGGAGGGGAGGCTCTGCCTCCATTGGCACGAGGGCAGAAAAGCTCCGTGTTCCTCCAGGCTGGCTGACCTGCCAGCACAGTGAGAATAACCAACAAGCTGCTCTTTATCATCAGGGCTTTTTGTTTTTAAAGATTTATGGGAATGTGCGGGGTTGGGGGAGGAGAGTCTCTGTATTGAGAGGTGAAAACTAAGGAACAGGGCAATGGGAGAGGAACTGGCAGGGACCTGGAAGACACCATGAGCAAAGCAGGGAATGAAAATGCACTTTATGGAGCTGGACAAAGCAAGGAAAAAAATACAGAGTTAAGGGGATACCCAGGGTATGATTAGGAGGTGCTTTATTTTCAGGGTGTAAACTCTGCATGCTCTCCAGCTGTAGAGTGGGCAATGCCAGGGCTGTGGTCTTCAGCACTGGTCCCATGCTCCCGGGGTGGAAAAGTGGGGAGAAGGAGGGAACTAGAGCAGAAGCCCTAAAACCCCTCCTTGGAGGACGTTAGAACCCTCTCTGTGTGAGAAGCCCTTCTAGGCTGGAAGCCCTTCTAGGAAGGGTGGAAGCCCTTCTAGGCACCCTGGGAACACAGGGTCAATCGAGCTGTCGGGGAGGATATATTCAATATCCTTCCTAACACCCGCTGGCATTTCTGGAAAAGACTGAAGAGCTTTCAGGTCCAAAATCCCAGAGGTCCAAGGTCCAAAAGACCTTGGGCTGTTTAGAAACCGTCCACCGAGTTAAATTCTTTACAGCACTTGTTGATTATATTAACGTTACCCTTTTTGTGACCCAAACTTTAGGCAAAATCCGTGGAGCTGCAGGTGTTGCACGGGAAACCGAAGATGGAGTCAGCTGTCTCTCTCTCTCTCTGAGGCACTCCTGTTTACTTACCAAAAAATTTGGGAAACTATGCTGTCCCCGGAGGTCTCCAGCTGCAGGTGACAGTCCATTCGCTCCCTGTTTCACGTCGCTGTCAGCCAGTGCTCTGCTGGGGAGGCTGCCCCTCCACTGGCTTTTCTCAGATTCACATTTCTGGGCAAATTTAGCACTGCAGGAGTCACCCAGGTGGCACAGGAAGGGGCACGATGCCCCAGCACGTTTTGAGGGAGTCTAATGTATTTTTTTTTAAACTGGCTCGTCACAGGCTTACCAAAAGAAAAGAAACAAGAAGCAAATAGAATTCAGCTCTTTTCCAGGCAAGTCCCACCGCTGTCAGTGGTGGAGCAGCCTTGGTGACCCCATTCCTGGAGGGGTTCAGGTCCCTCTGGAATATGAACCATCAGGTCTCTGCGGACATATGGCATCCTGTGTGTCCAGCTCAAAGCAAATGTCCTGTACCAGTTTGGCATTAAACTCTGTCATCTCTTGCCTTCAGTCCTTATGTATTTCCTTTGTCTCCAGCTGCAGACTGGGACTATTTGTCTCCTCTGCTGACCTGGGCTGGTGGCAGATGAAGTGTGTGGGAGGCCTGCTGATAGAAGGTGTATTTTATGGAATCATAGAGTAGTTTGGGTTGGAAGAGACCTTAAAGACCATCCAGTTCCAACCCCCCTGCCCTGGGCAGGGACACCTCCCACCAGACCAGGTTGCTCCAAGCCCCATCCAGCCTGGCCTTGAACCCCTCCAGGGATGGGGCAGCCACAGCTTCTCTGGGCAACCTCTTCCAGGGTCTCACCACCCTCAGAGCAAAGAATTTCTTCCTGAGATCTCATCTAAATCTCCCCTCTTTCAGTTTAAAACCATTAACCCTTATCTTATCACTCCAATCCTTGATCAAGAGTTCCTCCCCATCTCTCCTGGAGCCCCTTTAGGGACTGGAAAGGGCTCTAACTCTCTCCAGAGCCTTCTTTTCTCCAGGCTGAACAATCACAGCATATGAACACTTTACATATGTGCAAAATAATTCCATGATCTGCATACATGGTTTCCCTCCACCCTGATGTGACAGACTCTCCAGCAAGAACCACACTTTGATAGAAGAGCTGAGAGATGGCTCTGGCTTTTGTAGGCCAGGAACTCAGGAGTAGGGTGGAAAAATAGGGCAAGAGGGGTGAGAGGCTGTGATCTCATGAATGCTTTGGAGGACTGGGCTTGACTGGCCAAGGTGACAGGGATCTGGGAGGACAGGGAGGGCAAAGGGAGCTGATAAGGGCGATGGGGATTGATCCGAAGTGGAAGCCATCCCCCTGCATGTATGCATAAGAGAGGTGAATGGGTTTGTGCAAGCAATTTATTCTGGCATTTCTTAAGTGCTGAGTCCGTGGAACGCTTAATTACAATATTTTTCACTGGATTGATAAGAATATATAAACATAAAGAATATATAAAACATACACATCCTTAAGATACATTAAAATGGAAAAAAAAATACCCCACTGCTTCCAAAATAACGTCGGTCTTGTAGAGAACTAATTAATCCTTTCTCAATCCCTCTTTCTAAGTGTTATCTTTTGAAAAATGAGCAAGAAAGGCTGTAAAAGATAAAGCTGAAAAAGGAAGAGGCAATATAATCAGGGTTGCACAGAAATTTGGGGCTAATTCCCACTGGCTATTTTTAAAATAACGCCCTATAAAAAGAGCAGGTTTTCTGTTCAAAGGTATGAATTGAGGCCACATGAGTCCGAACTCTGAACTTCCTGGCTCGTGTCAGTCTAAGCCAGTATAAAAATGTGTGTTTAGGGATGTGGGCACTTATAATTCATGCCTTTCAGCAGCCTGGGATACACTTTTTTTTTTGTAGTTCATGTAGGAAATTTAACAAAGAGCTTGGAAGGACAGAGCCCGGAGAAGTAAATCTTCAATTATAATATGAATACACGCTCCTAATTATAAGAAAGGAGCCAAATTGGTCACTAATTTTCCAAACATGTGTGTGGGTTTAGGATGATTTACTGGTAATTGGGTGTGCACACACACACACACACACACACACACACAGAGTTGCTTGTATCCAGCTTTACAAGAAATCTCGGAAAACAGCCCAGCCTGCTTTTACAGAGTTACAGGAAGAAGAATGTGACACCCTTTGCCATGATGTTTGCTGCCAGTGATTCAGGCGGGGGCGGTGGGGGAAGGAGAAAGCTCTTGGAAGAACAGCTCAAGGTCCCCCCTACACTTGAACTTTGAGTCCGCAGTGACTGTACCTTCAGGAGAGCTGTGGGTGTTAGAGCGGGACAGCGAGATAGAGCGAGAGCAAAAATACCTCAGCAGGGGTTTTCCTTCTGCTCTGGGGAAAATGATGCAAATCCGCTTGTGAGTTCCTTGTAACAGGAGTGAAAAGGGACACTGCTTTTATTATTTATTATTATTTTTCTTCCTTTTAAGGCAGACGGCAGTTCTGCTCGGTCAGTTCTTAGTCACGGCCGTCTCACGCCAGCCGAGCCGCTCTTCTCTCTTCACCTGGCTGCATTGCTCATCCAGTGCCCTGGGAGACTCTCCTCCTGACTGGGTTTGAGAGAGGGGGCTGTTTGAATGAGAGGAGCTTTTAAAAACACGGTGTACTTCCTGCTGACTCATCCCTTTCTGATCTCTTTTGGGTGATGCAGAGCTAACCGGGGCTGAAATTGTGGCCGATACTGCATCTACCGATGGCTCCGGGGACTTGCCCATTCATCTTTGCCCTGGAGGAATGGCTCAAGGAACATCTGAGGGTGCTGGAGCCTTTCCCATCATCCTCACACATGCAGGACTACTGGGAAGTGAGGATTAAAAGGTGGCATGACCCTGGACCCTGGATTTCAGGATTCCAGCCCTTTTTCTGCCGGCAGGACACCCTGCTCAGTCTGCCCATCCCCATGGTTGGGGGGCTTTATTGTGGCATGACCCTGGACCCCAGCCCTTTTTCTGCCGGCAGAACACCCTGCTCAGTCTGCCCATCCCCATGGCTGGGGGGCTTCACTGCAGCCAGGCTCCTTAGTGGTGTTTCCCCCTGGCCAAGTCCCCAGAAGGGGGTGGTGAGCAGCTGGACACCGTCCCATGTTGGCACCACTCTTGCCACCATGTCAGTACCGCATGGCCACCGCAAATGGTGGGAGTCCAGATGACCCCATTATTGCAGTCCCCCAGATGTTTGAAACGAGGGATGAGGAACCTCAGTGTGAAAGGAGAAACACTCAGTACTCAAAAGTCAGAGAATCACACCCCATCTAGGCAACCGGTGCCTGCTGGGCTCTCTCTCTTCCTGCCTGAGCTTAAGCAAAAATTAGAAACTTACTTTCCATGTAGATTTTCATAAAGATATGGGGACTTTAAGTACATCTATCTCATGTATTATGATTAAAACTCATGTTAGACCAACCCACACCACCATCCTAAGTCTTTCCTCTCACTTCAATGGTCACTGGATCAGGCCTGCAGCTGGTCTCTAAGAGCTTCCTGGCTGCTTATAATTAAACTGTATCCCTGAAAACGTCACTAAATCCTCTCAAATTCTTTTCATATTTCCTTCCAAAGCAGCTCTGCCCTTATGAGCTGAGAATTACACACCATGCCTCATGGCAGGTTTTTAAACAACGTGCCAGAGCCGTGTTTGCCACTTGCCAGCCCCAGTAAATTTGATATTTACACTGTCATCAGCTAAACTGCGTTGGGCTCCTGTTGTGTGACTTTGGGGATTTGCTGGGGTTTCTATAAAACCCAGACCAGCTGCAAGAGCGAAGGCAGTTCAGTTTAATAAGCTAATAAATACATTTTAATGACCCTCATTATGTCTCGCAGTGATATCTGGTATTAAAGAGCGAGTGTTAGCCCCAGCAGAATGTAAAATAGAAAGTCCCCTGCTGAAATGGTGCGATCTGTGCGTGTGAGCGTGTGTGCATAAACACACACACCTATGCATATCAACCCATGGCGAATTCCCTACAGAAAAAATGCCATGGCATTTACTTTTCATTAGCTCTTGACAGATTTCAGCTGTCTTTGCAGCTCAAAAGAAGACACAGTTTTTAGTTGCAAGAGAGTCGGGTACAGATCTGACAGATCTGCCCCGACATGAAGGGAAACGGCCACTCTCTGGCTGGCCAACACACTGCACCCAGGCTGTGTCACTGGTGGGAAGGCAAAATAATCCCCCCACGGGGCTCCTTGTGCTTTCTAATGGACTGCAGGAGGGAGGTCTGAAACCCCCACCACTTTGAGCTGCGGTGGCAAAACACTGGTCACCAAGCCTGCATAGAGTGTGTGCACCAGGAGGCTCCCCTCGGGGCTGACAGATGGGAAAACAATCAGTTCCCTTCATTAACACAGCTCAGAGATAACACAGGCACTGAGTCCCCATACCCCTGCAGTGTGGTGGGCTTTCTGGGCCCTCTCCTAAGAGGACACCATAGATAAACACCTTCCAACACCTAAAAGGGGCTACAGAAGAGACGGGGAGGGACTCTTGATCAGGGAGTGGAGCCAAAGGACAAGGAGGAATGGTTTTAAACTGAAAGAGAGGAGATAGAGGTGGGATCTTAAGGAGAAATTCTTTGCTGTGAGGGTGGCGAGACACTGGAAGAGGTTGCCCAGAGAAGCTGTGGCTGCCCCATCCCTGGAGGGGTTCAAGGCCAGGCTGGATGGGGCTTGGAGCAACCTGCTCTGGTGGGAGGTGTCCCTGCCCAGGGCAGGGGGGGTGGAACGGGATGATCTTGAAGGTCCTTTCCAACTCTAACCATTCTGTGATTCTTTAAGTCCCTGGACCAAGGTCCTGGGGTTATCCTCCAGCTACCCATGACTCTCCCCTTCTTTGAATCGAGGGATAGGGCCACACTAAGGAGATCCACGTGTCAGCTAGCTTAGCCAAACATTAGCCAGAAAAAAGCCAAGCAGGAGCCATGATCATGAGGAAAAGCAAAAGCCTCCACGTCCTTGCACCTCTTATGGTGAACACCACATGAGCCCTAGCTGGGTACCCAAGCCAGCTGAAATGAACTACCTGCAGGACTGGAGCTGGTGAAGATGAGCCAGGAGAGCTCAGGGTGGACAACCATTATCCCCGAGGGTTGTCTCCAGCTCTCAGACTGCTCCAGGCACAGCACCAGGAGGGCACAGACTTTTGACATTTCAGGCTAAGTGGAGACTACAGGAGTATTTTTCAAAAGCCTCCCTGATCACGTTCATGAGTTTGGATGAGCAAAATGAAAGGGAGACGCTGTACAGGGGGAAAAAAACCCCACAAGTGGAGTAATTAAGTCAAAAAAGACCAATCTTGTATTTAAGAATAAACCCTCTGGTAAATTATTCAGCCTGTAGTTGCTAAATCAAAAGCATGCCAATCATTAGATCATCTCTGGGCCCAGCTGTCAGCATCTGCTCTAGGCAGAGACATACTGGGTTTTTTATGCACAACGTAGATAAACTCATCAATTAACTGGCTAGTACGAATTTGAGCCCCGCAGAAAGCAGAGGAGAGAGGCGTGAGGGGTTTCTATTGTCACCAGAAAAGCAAGATTATCCTAGAATTCCAAATATGTCCAATCATTATTTTTAGTTAATATGTTAATCCGCTTAACAAAATCTCCCTCTCCTGCCATGCCCCTCAGATTTCCTGCTTGTGGGACAGAAAATGATGAGGGTTATAAAAGAATCCTCTCAGGCCTTGCTTTTGGCTGTTTCACCATAAACACAGAAACTTTGCTGTGAGGATCAGGCAATGTACCAGCACCATGACTCTCCCATCCCGGCAACCTTTCTGCCCCCTGCGCTCTGCAGGTGAGTGGGAGGGAAGACCACCTCCATGCCCATGTCCTCTCCATGCTCTGGGTTCTTCTCAGAGGCAAGGTCATTCTCCGTGCAAGGTCAGTCTTTTCCCCCCACAGGCACTTTCTAGCCCCAGCCAACCCTTTTTTTTGGGAGGCAGGGGGCAGTTAATCATGATTCCAGTCAGCCCAGCTGGCGTGAGGATGGGTGCTCACATCAGATAAGCTGTAGGGTTCTCCCATTCTGCCAAGTGCAACGAGCCACATATTTTGTGCTTTGATCAACCGCTCTAATCAACAACAAACCAAAGAAGGAAAGATTTTGGAGTGAGATTTCCCAGCAGGTCAGGGAGATGTGGGACAGGCTGTAGAGCACAGGGTTTCACAGACAAGGAAAGCATTCAGACAACAGGCTGCAAGTGGGGAGAGCCAGGGACAAGGCTGGGACCTGTAAAACAAGCTGGTCCTCCTCGGAGTTCAATAACACTGTTAGTCACCATGAAAACATTGGAAAATGTAAACTATGGGTGAGCTTCTCATGGACTGGAAAGCTAATCTGACTCCCAGAGCATCCCCTCTGAACTGGAGATGGGAACAATATACAACCACAGGCTCCGGAGTCAGTGACCCACGTTCAGTTCAGTGACAGCTGATGTTTAGTTCAGCCGGACTCCTGTGCCCCCAGGCAGAGGCAGGGAGACAGAGTTAACTGTCTCTAACCAGTCTTGCTGTGTTTTACTTCACCTTACCAGAGAAGTCAGCATGGCCACGAGCTGTCACCTGTCCTGGAAGGTCAAATAAAAGTCCTTGAGGCAGAGAGAGGCTGTAAGAAGCACAAACCTGGGACGGCCACAACCTCAGAAAGCAACAGAGGAAGATAGTAGTTTAAATAGTTAAAATAGGGGTCAGTTTAAATAGGGAACTAGTGGAGAGTTCAGCGTAGGGCAACACAGATGATGGAGGGATTGGAGCACCTCCCTGACAAAGAAAGGCTGACAGAGCTGGGACTCTTTAGCCTGGAGAAGAGGGAGACGTTCTTCATGCCCACTAGGATCTCAAGGGTGGGTTGAAGGAGGATGGAGACGGACTGTGGTTCCCAGTGAAAGACTGAGGGCCAACAGGCACAAGCTGGAACACAGGAAGTTCCATTTAAATATGAGGAAGAACTTGTTTGGGGTGAGGGTGGCAGAGCCCTGGCAGAGGCTGCCCAGGGAGTGTGTGGAGTCCCCTTCTCTGGAGACCTTCAAGTCCTGCCTGGATGCAGCCCTGAGTGATGTGCTCTGGGCAACCCTGCGTTAGCAGGGGAGTTGGACTGGGGGATCTCTGGAGGTCCCTTCCAACTCTGACAATTCTCTGATTCCATGAATCCACGAATTAATACTTTAAATCTCAGGGGGTGAGTTTTTGAAGTGTGATTTTGTGAGCCTCACGATGGCAGTGGGCTTGCCAGCCCTGTGGCTTGTTTCCAGGCTGGCCATTTCTGTAGGTGGGCACGGATATTTACAAACAGCTCATTTTTCCTCACTTCCAAATGCTATATGCACACCATCAGAGCCACAGCAACAGCATCTGGTGGGCTGTGTACAGGCTGTCTGGTCGCTCTTTGGCAGAGCATCGCGTGGTTGATTGTAGCAAGGTCAGCCAGGGTCAGACAACCCCTGCTCTATGTTCTTCTTCTCACCTATTACCAGGTAATATCCCCAAAGCTTGAAGACTCTACATCAACACTGACAATTCCCCACGGCTTTGGAAAGCTGCGTGCTGAGCTGTGTAGAAACTTGCCCTCGGTGTTACAATCCCCAGCAACACTCCTGTGATTCATGCCATAGCTGTCAGGTTCCTCAAACACCACTGCTGATGCAGCACATGACTCTCTTACTCTTACTACCTGGTTTTGTTGCCTTTTGTTTGTTTGTTTTTTATTTAAGGGTGAGTTTGCTTTCCTAATGGACCATTGCAAGACAAGGATGGGTGTGGAAGAGAGCTGAAATGTGACCCGGTGATGTTGGCATCAGCAGACCTGCCAGCTCACTACCTTCTACAGGGGGTGTTTCAGATGGTTCGAGGACTTCCCAAACCAGCACAACCACACAGTTAGTCATTGGAGAGCCTGTAACAGGCCTCCAACTTAGAACTGCCACAGGGACTGCATGCACCCAGGGACCACCATTGCACCATCAGCAAGCACCCAGGGACCACCGTTGCACCATCAGCAAGCTTGCAGATGACACCAAGCTGTGTGGTGTTGTCAATACATCAGAGGGATGGGATGTCATCCAGAGGGACCTGAACAGGCTGGAGAGGTGAGCCTAGGTGAACCTCATGAGGTTCAACAAGAGCTGGTGCAGGGTTCTGCACCTGGGCCAGAACAACCCCCACTCTCAATACAGCCCAGGGGATGAGGTGTCAGAAATCAGCCCTGAGGAAAGGGACTTGGGGGTACTGGTGGATGAGGAGCTGGCCATGAGCAGACAGTGGGCACTTGCAGCCCAGAAGGCCAATCCCATCCTGGGCTGCATCAAAAGGTGCGTGGGCAGCAGATCCAGAGAGGGGATTCTGCCACTTTGCTCTGCTCTGGTGAGACCTCACCTGGAGTGCTGTGTGCAGGTCTGGAGCCTTCAAGAGAAGAAGGACACGGACCTCATGGAAAGGGTCCAGAGAAGGGCCACCAAAATGATCAGGGGTTGGAGCACCTTTGCTCCAAGGACAGGCTGAGGGAGCTGGGGTTGTTCAGCCTGGAGAAGAGGAGGCTCTGGGAAGACCTTAGAGCAGCCTTCCAGTCCCTGAAGGGGCTACAAGAAGGCTGGGGAGGGTCTGTTTACAAAGGCCTGCAGGGACAGGACAATGAGGGGCAATGGCTTCAAGGTGGAGAAGAGCAGCTTTAGGTTGGATATTAGGAATAGGTTTTTTCCTCTGAGCGTAAAGTTGCCCAGGAAGGCAGGTTGAGGCCCCTTCCCTGGACATCTTCAAGGGGAGGCTGGAGGAGGCCCTGGGCAACCTGGTCTAGTTGGGGGTGTCCCTGCTGACTGTGGGGAGGTTGGTCTAGATGACCCTAGAACTCCCTTCTGGCCTGGACCATTCTCTGTTTCTATGTGTCCCCAGCTTGAATATTCTCATCGCTGTTACTATGTGGTGCGGCTCTTTGTCCAGACATCACGGGCTGGGAGCTCATTCTTTCACCTGAAGTGGGAGAGAGGTATTTGATTTCTTTGTAGTCCCTTGGAAATGTCCTCTGAGGTGACGCAGGCACAAAGCAGACTCAGCCTACACAACCCTGGGTGACAAGCCCCCATGTGGGGCAGGTAGTGAAACCTTCCTGCTCAGTGAAACCTTCCTGCTCAGTGAAACCCAGATTATTTGACAGAAGCATCTCCAGAAGGAAAAAAAAAACATACATTGTGCCAGGCAGGAAAATCAAGGTGTGTGATTTATCGGTGTCTGGCCTGCCTCTCCGGTGCTCTTACCCCACCTTAATTCTGCCTTGTATGCTTTCTGTCTTAGGCTTGTAAGCCCAAGGTGTTGAGGGAGAAGAAGGCTTGACTGAAGGTTCATTTCCTGCAAGGGCTTCCTGTATGATGTAAGAACGAGAGTGGGAGCAGCAAACAGCTCCTCAAACACTAACCGCGCCGGGATGTTTGAGATTGTGTGAAGAAAACGGTACTCAGAGGCTCGAAGGAAAGGGCTTTTTTATTTTTTTTGTGTGTGTGAGTTTAATCATTAGGGGATTCTTGTTTTCAAGTTTTCCTTCTCCCCAGTTCTCATAAGAATTTGAAGGTTAAGGAGGGGGTCCAGCAAGCCGAAAGGAAATGTCCCCTCTCTTTGGGTTTATTATTGAAAGTGGCCAGATGTCGTTTGTTTGTGACCAGAAAAGGGAAGTTATATTACAGAATGTGACACTTCAAACCCCATGGTAAAAACAAAAGTGAAAATGGAAAAGCACTCAGCTGCACTCATTTACATTTGTGATCCACAGCCTGGGGCCCTTCGACACCGAGATAAGGACTGAATTTTATGACATTCAGGTACATGGTGAGCGTTGCCTGCCTTGTGCTTTCAATCGGGTGTTGATCAGATGAATCTGACCCCAGCTGGGATGGTGGGTGGTGGAGAGCTAGTGGAGGAAGTGTTCTATGTGAGCTGAAGTGATCTAATGTTAATGGCTTTCTCATTTCCCAGCCCCAGCTGGAATACCCTCTCGTACTTGCAGTCAGAGCTGTGAATCAGTGCCTTGTATGGGATACAAGACCCACTAAGCAAAGCGGTAAGAAGTTCTTCAGCAGTGAACTAATTGTTCTGGCACTTGATTCTGAGCAATCAGAACGGGGGAGGTAGAGACACCACAGCTTGTAGATATCCTGCTAACTGTAATAAAACAGAGGCACCAGGAAAAACCCTCTGCTACTCTTCATATACCCTACCATATTAGCATTGAGGACCTTCTGCCATGGCCAAAGAGTGGTGTGGCATATACTAACTTGTAGTGCTTACACCAGCAAGGCTCCAATGGGCCCACTTGAAATCACTTAAGCTGTTTTTCTTTTTCAAGGCACATGAAAGAGATAAATCCTCCAGGGAACTCACAGGTTACAGTGGAAATTATATAGCCAGCATGACATCAGATTCCGGCTCCCTAGACCAAACCTGCCCTTGTGATCTTCTCCGGTGAAAGAACATCCTAGAATAAAGGACGTATTCATGCTACAAGTATGATTCACCCAGCCTTCTCTATAAGCCTGCACAACAGCCAATCACAATTTCTATGCCCTGAATAGCCAAAGAGCACAAACAAGAGGTGAGACCAGCAATTCCTGTCCCATAGACTTCCAACCATTCACAACTTTAGTCTGAGGGTGGTGGAGCACTAGGACAGGTTGCCCAGGGAGGTGGTTGAGGCCCCTTCCCTGGAGATATTCCAGGGGAGGCTGGAGAAGGCCCTGGGCAACCTGGTCTAGTTGGTGGTATCCCTGCTGACTGTGGGGAGGTGGGTCTAGATGACCCTAGAGGTCCCTTGTGGCCTGGACCATTCTATGATTCTATGATTCTATGACTTCCAACCATATCACCAAGTGCTGGATGTGCCCTGAAAACCAAACAAAAATCTCTGCGCTGTCACTCAAATTCTGTGCAAATTCCCTCTCACATGTGGCCACTTTCTGTGTGTGTGCATGAGACCTGGTGTTACTAACACAAACACCCACAGAAATGCTGTCCAGAATTATCTTTTTTTTTAACCAGACAGGACTTACTGTCCTTGAGTAATTGCATCTTGAATCCAGGAGTACTTGGACTGTGAAAGGGGCAAAAAGTGCTCAAGTTTCCTTGAGTAATATAACGGAAAGAGTACAATGAGATCTATTGCAGACATGCTGGCTATTCCTGCATCAGAAATGAAGTAGTACCAAAGAACGGCCCCGGGCACCAAAACGTGTTTATGTTGTTAAATTGTCATTGGGGTCCCTGGCACGGATCCAGATGATGCTAAGTAGCATTCTCCTAAATTCTTCCCAGCAAGTGTTAGGAGATAGACCAGGCCATGGGCCAGATCCATTAGGTAGAGTGAAAGGGAGAGGAGAGGAGAGGAGGAGGCCGCAGAGGGCGACCTGATGGATAC
>VZTM01021890.1:23407-57302 GCA_013400555.1 Jacana jacana | reverse complement strand
AGGAGAGGAGAGGAGAGGAGAGGAGAGGAGAGGAGGAGGCCTCAGAGGGCCACCTGATGGATACCTTTCTGGTCATACTGTCATCAAGAAACACGATTTTATCAGGACATCAGTAAAATCATCTTGGGTAGCAACAAGAAAAATGCTTGATAAACCAATGCCAAAGTGATATACACAAACTGATTGATGAGATGTCCTTAGAGGAAGAAGTAATTGTTCATTCTCGAGGAGGTCTGCTAAGCAGCAGTGAAGGAGCTGGGTGCTGGCCTCAGCTTTGGGGTGAACGCCGCTGCCTGGGTTGAGGGAACAAGGCGCGCTCCTCACCAAACCCAGGCGTGATTGTCCAGGCGCTGCAACTGGCTTGAAGAGTCACTCGAGGAGCCACACAAACTAGCACCTGTATCATCAGGACCTACCTACTTGCAGCGATCAGAGGCCGATGGACAACCGATATGGGTGCAACAAAGCTCTAGAACGAAACCGGGGAGCGATCAACTCAAACCCTCTGGAAGGGAGCGACACCTGCGGAGAGCTGTTGCTGCCTCTACGAGATACAACTACTGGCTCTGCCTCGTGTGTGTCAGCATTATCCATCCCAGCTGGTTGAAAGATTCTGGATTGCTTCACAGATCTGGTGCAGATAGGCTGTCTCTGAGTCAGTGAACTGCCAGGTCACGGGGAAAACATGTTTTTCCTCTGTGCTGTCTTTCTTCACTGGTAATGGACTAATTGCCTCGGAATTCGACATATACAGGTTACGAGTGATTTTGTACATTTTAATCTGATCAGTTGCTCACAGTAATTTGTTATTTTCCAAGAGTGAAGAAATAAGGGTAATTAAAAAGCCCAATGCTTAAATCTCCTGTTTAGGTTGCATAAATATATAGGGAAAAATCAAACCAAAATGACAAGCACGAGTGGTGGACCTGAGGCAGATCAGAGCAGCCTCGACGTCATTTGGGCATTGAAATAATTATCTTCTTTTCCATTTGCTGTGCAGCCCAAGGTCAGGCTGGCCCCACCCAGGTCATACAAAGCTCCTCTCTATATGTGGGGATGGGATCATTTGGATTTATTTTGCTGTAATACCGGGACCAAACAGAAGGAATTGGAAGACATCACCCAGCAGGCAACCGGCAGGACCAGCTCTGATTGTGGTGCGGAGCTCAGCTCCCCTCCCAAGCGTGACTTATGCCTAGATGGAGTGAATCTTTGATATGCTGCGTGGAGCAGTCATCAGTCTTATCTGGGCAGGACAAAGCCAAAAAGGGAAACAAAGGAAGAGAGAAGAAGCCATTTCAGTTGGGGGAAAAAAAAGAGAAGGGTCTCTGAGATTTGTGTTCCTGGCATAGTCCTCTATTCAGTAGGGCTTTCCAGCACAAATTAGCAATGGACTAATTTATATGCCTTCAGTGGATTTGGGCTCTCAGGCTGAGATCAGCCAGAGGATTCCAAGAACATTCCTAGAGGAGCAGTATTTGCCCTGGAACTGGACTCTCTCCATCCAGAAATACACCAGATGATGAAGAAGCAGCTGCTGGAGAGGAGGCAGAAAGCTGGCTGCCAGGAGCCCCGTACGTTCTGCTCTGTGTTTAATATCCATGAGGAAAGGGGGATTCTGATCTGGCTCATGGAGTTACTGAGCAGCAAGGGCAGATGATGGGTTTGTGCTGCAGAATGAGGGACACTGACATAATGTGGGTGAAATGTCAACTGCTTGGAAAAAAAATCAGTGTACAAAGGAGTGCTATGAGTGTGAGGCTGGAAGTGGCAGAAGGAGCCTCATCGGTGTCCTCTAGTACAGGACATGAAAGAAGGGGGTGAGGCTTGGAAATGAGGACCAAGTCTATCACAGAACCAAAGAATTGTAGGGGTTGGAAGGGACCTCTGGAGATCATCCAGTCCAATCCCCTGCCACAGCAAGGCCATCCAGGTTTCCCAGGAACATGTCCAGGTGGGTTTGGAATGTCTCCAGGGATGGAGACTCCACCACCTCTCTGGGCAGTCTCTTCCAGGGCTCTGCCAGCCTCACAGGAAAGAAGTTCCTCCTCAGGTTGAGAAGTAACTTTCTCTGTTCCAGTTTGTGCCTGTTCCCTCTTGTCCTGTCAGTGGACACCACTGAAAAAAGACTGGTCCCATCTTCCTGACCAGCACTTGAGATTGAATCACCACACAAGACAGGAAAGGGATATGGCTGTACTGATCCAGGTCAAACATAAGTTGGACTACATGATCTCTAGAGGTCCCTTCCAGTTCTGACAATTCCATGACAAGCAATGTTACTATTATGGAACAAAGGGTTCAAATGGGGAACAGCCTGTAAATTGTCTAAGAGAGTGAGTGAGTGAGTGAGTGAGTGAGTGAGTGAGTGAGTGAGTGAGTGAGTGGTGAGAGTGTGGGCTCATCTGTGGAGCGGTTTTGAAGGTGGGACAAAGTGGGCATCTGAGTTAGTTCAGGCAGTGCCTGGCTGTTCGTGTAACAGGGCTCTGGAAGGAGGAGCAGCACAAGGTGGTTTCAGAAGGACTCTTGCAGAGACACTTTGGTGGGTACGCAGATTGGAGCCCAGCTCTCATCCTCAATACATTGGTGTCAGCTGGGTTAGGACCCTCCTGAGCCTCTATGTAGGTGTCACCATGCTGTCACTTCCCTCAGACTGGGGACACAGTGCAGTGCCACCTTGCCTAGCGCTGAAGGCAGCCAGCTCAGGCTCAACAGGACATGTCTGTTCAGGCTCCATTCTACATAAAAATGGCTAATTTTCAGACCAGGCTGACTGTGGGAACCACAGCGGTCTCCTGCTGTCACTAATCTACAGTCACCCCGATGATGGAGAAGACCTGAGAGAAGCAAGTCATGCTACAGCTGGATAATTATGGGTAATGGCAGCTGAATGTATGTTTATGTCCCTAAAAGTTCGTCATCATCTTCTGTCATCATTTAAATGCAAAATCACTTAGAGATGGCCATGGCCAGGAGGACAAATCTTGTTTCATACTGGTCAGAATTGTCCACTGTAAGCATGAACAGGTTCAAGAAGGGTTTGCTTAGATAGAATCTAAAGAACCATTCAAATGAGACAAGGCCTGGGAAGTATAAGCCATGACTGTGAGTTTTTCAGAATTACATGTACAGGTTATTGTGGAAAATGTCTTGGTCCTTTGACTCAGAGATTTGGGTGCAGTTTAGGGAAACAACAGAGTTTGGTTTGTCCCTGCCAAACGAGATGGGGGTTCCACTTCCCTGAAGTATTTTGGAAATTTGAGAATTGCCTAGATTGGAAGGGACCTTTGAGATCATCTAGTCCAACCATGGACCTAACTGATAAAAAAACACCACTAACCCGTGTCTCCAAGCACTGTGGCTGCCCAGCTTTTCAATCCCTCCAGGGATGGTGACTCCACCACTGCCCTGGGCAGCCCAGTCCAAGGTGCAATAACCCTTTCCATGGAAAGATTGTCCCCAGTCTCCAATCTGAAGCTCCCCTGGGGCAACTTGAGGCTGTTTCCTCTTGTCCCATGGCCTGTTCCTTGGGAGAAGAGACCAAGCCCCCTGGCTACACCCTCCTTTCAGGGAGTTGGAGAGAGAGAGAAGGTCTCCCCTCAGCCTCCTTTTCTCCAGGCTGAACACCCCCAGCTCCCTCAGCTGCTCCTCACAAGACTTGTTCTCCAGACCCCTCACCATTGCCCTTCTCTAGACCTGCTCCATCACCCCAATGCCTTTTTTTTGTGGCGAGGGCCCCATGGTCTGTAGTGCAGCGTGTCTGTGTGGACCTGAAACACTTTCTAACAAGACCTTTCTTGCCCATAGCCTGGCTGAAGAGGTTCGACCACGCTGCTGAGCGTGGGCTGCCCAGGCTGGCTCAATAAGGCCAGAGGCTGCTGCCGTCTGACGCTGTCAAATAACACGTTGAATTTCCTTCCGTGGCCTCGAATCTCTGCGATTACATCTTTAACACATCAATAACTTAGCCTCTGGTTAGCAGGGATCGCTGAAGCGTGACTAATCAGCAGATGAAAGTGTCTTTGTGGGGATTAGCTTTAATGAAAAGAAAAGGGATAGTTATTTTGGTGGTTTGAAATCTTCCATAAATCAAAGCGAATACTGACAAAGCAGGTTCATACGGTAAGAATGAAGCTATTGTGAATAAAATTAAGGGAACAGCTACTTTTATATAAATCACAGGCCGGGACAGCATTTGTAAGAGAGTTCATGGGAACAAGATCATTTAACTTCTTCAGGTGTAAATAAGTGATATTTAGCTAATGTTAAAACATCCCCAAAGGACAACAGATGGATGAGGGTCTTTAGTAGGGAGTTTCTTTTTTGGTTTTCATTTCTCTTCTCTTTTTGCATGCAAAGAATACCCAGCTAGTTTATCTTGGCCACTTTGTTCTATGCCGGGACAAACAGCCAACATCTAAATTGTTTTTCACCACTGCCAGAGAAGAGGACATAGCCAGAGAAACTTTAGTCTGGATCACTGATAGCAGCCCTTCCTGGCTGGTGTAAATTAGAAAGTTTCTCTGTCTTCTCTAAGGTGGCTTGGAGGAGCTCATGGGGGCCACGGGGATAGTGGAAAATAGACATGCAAACTCCACACCTTCTGGGGAGTGTTCACCTTCAGCTCCTGAACTTTAGACCTCCTGTGCCATTAATGTGCTGTATAAATAACCACCCCTCGAGCTCCTCCGGGCTGTGACTCAGAGCACCCACGCTGAAAGCTTAACCCTCTCCCATGACTGCATGGGACACCTGAGGTTAGACTGTACGTGTCGGTGTATCTGACAGCTCCTTTCCCCCTGTTGGCTTATGCTCTGCCTTCTCCATTGCAACATTTCAATTCAATCCTTGCAGATGTGAGAGTGGACCCTAAACTCAGAATTATAATATTGGAGTAGGTCTCTCTGACTTAACAGAACAGCTTGTTGGGTAGCCCGAGGCAAGGGGAAAAACCGCTCGGATCCAGGTTCCCTCTTTTCGGCTCTGCTTTTCCTACTGATTTCATAGGTACCTTTTTGGAAGAAAAAAAAGCTATGGAAGCACTTGGTCTGCGTGTTGCAGGATGTGCTGCTGGAGGGTTGATTGGAAATCACAAATGCTTGCTCATCACTCTGCAGAGATGTGGCATTACGAGTAAGGCTCTACGTAGAAATACCAGTTTTCGGTACTGCTCAGTTACTGCACTGGAGGGTGGAGGGCTTCCCGTGCCCTGGAGTCTTTCAGCGTGGGGTAGTTTTTTTCTTGTACACTGTCTTTCACTCGTGCTCTTACAGCTCAGGCTTTGAAGGGAATCTTCAGCAAGTGACTGAAGAGTTTGTGGATTAGGGTCTTACTCTACTCTTTCTTTGAATTTTCACATTTTAAAGACAATTTCCACATTAACCATTAACTGGAGCAAATGACTAAATATTTAACATGGATCCTTATTTGAACCAGTGACAATTTTCCCTTCACAGAATCACAGAATCTCAGAGTCTCAGGGGTTGGAAGGGACCTTGAAAGCTCACCCAGTCCAATCCCCTGCTGGAGCAGGAACACCCAGAGCAGGTCACACAGGAACGCCTCCAGGCGGGTTGGGAATGTCTCCAGAGAAGGAGACTCCACCACCTCCCTGGGCAGCCCCTGCCAGGGTTCCCTCACCCTGAAGAAGTTTTTCCTCATATTGAAGTGGAACCTCCTCTGTTCCAGCTTGCACCCATTGCCCCTTGTCCTGTCATTGGGTGTCACTGAGAAGAGCCTGGCTCCATCCTCCTGACACTCACCCTTTCCATATTGATAAACATTAATGAGGTCACCCCTCAGTCTCCTCTTCTCCAAGCTCAAGAGACCCAGCTCCCTCAGCCTTTCCTCCTATGGGAGATGCTCCACTCCCTTCACCATCTTGGTAGCCCTGCCCTGGACTCTCTCCAGCAGTTCCCTGTCCTTCTGGAACTGAGGGGCCCAGAACTGGACACCGTATTCCAGATGCAATCTTTTCCTATACAAACACACATTTTCTATGCTTCCTTCTTTTTTCCCTGTGCAAACATGCTTTATATTCAAAGTCAGTGGGAATGTGTACGTGTGTGTGCACACGCATGTGCATCTGGGCTTAAAAATCATAGCTCAGTTATTGTTTTCTAGGGAAATTGAAGCAAATGACTGTGCAGTTACACAGCGACCAGAGTAGGAAGAAAAAAAAAAATGAATTTTAATGGAAGAATTTACCATGCTGCCTGGTATAATTACTCTCCCATTACTCAGTTTTTAGGGTCACAGTGTAAAAATAAAAAACCCCGGACCAGCACAGCTCTGTAACTCACCATGTTTACGTGATTCATAATTTACAATGGGAAGGAAACGGAACGTTATGTGAAAAAATGCTATGCACATTTTTTGCGCAACGTCCTACTGATATATGAATCACGCTCGTCTTTGGTTAACTCAGGGGAAATAATCCCAGTAATGTATGTAAGGCAGTCATGCCCACATGTCTGGGGTTTTTTTATATCCAGATTTCAGTGGAAAGAGAGATACTTTTTAAACAGATGGCAAACAAGCCCCTTTCCCCCCAACCACTTAGCAAATTTAATAACGCAGCTAATTATAGGACCGTGTATGTTAATCCATTCCTATGCCTGCTCCATATATTTAATGTCACAAGCCAAAGGGATCTGTGGAATTGCTGGGCAAATTACATCCAGACAATATTCCCTCTTTAAGCATGCTTTTGAGACCAAATCTCCTGGGATTTCTCTTGGCAATTCAGTCCAAAAGCTAACGTAGAATTCCTTAGCTGCAGTCTGGTAGCAACGTTAGGAGAAGCTGAAATGCCCTCAGAGGCTGCATCTGCCTGGTCTAAGGTGATGTCCCAGGTCACATCTGCTCTCAAGGGTCAGAAGGAAGAAGATGAAGCCAGTCATTCCCTGTGAATTTTCCCCTTGGCTGCTGGCTGTGTCATGGGGCCGCGATGCTCCCAGGGCTGTTGGCAGGAGAGCCACATCTGCTGAGTTGGAAGGGCCCTTCCTTTCCTCACTCAGAGCTACTGCATCTCTTTAAATCACCATGTTCCAGTGTTTAAAGGAGGGCTAGAAAGAGGATGAAGCCTCCATTTTTAACAAGGAGTCACATGGGAATGATGAGGGATAATGGATACAAGTTATTCCCGGGGACAATCCAATGGGACACAAGAGGAAAATTTTTCACCATGAGAACAATCAGCCATTGGAATCATCTCCCCAGGGAAGTGCTGGGTTCCCCAACATTGGACACTCAGCTGGACAGGGTGCTGGGCCATCTTGTCTAGACAGTGCTTTGCCATGAAAATTCAGTCCAGATGATCCTTGAGGTCCCTTCCAACCTGGGATTCTCAGATTCTTTGATCCTTTCTGGACACTCCTCGACTCGACTCGACGCCACTCCACTCCACTCCGCTTCAGAGGACCTGGTTACCACTGCTGAAAGACTAGACCAGGCCAGCATTGATTCAAGCATGTCCAGCATTTAGATACTACTGAGAGCTGCCTGTTGAGGGTCAGCAAGGACTAGGAGTTACCACTTAGACCCGAAAAGCATCAGCTCTGTCTTTGACTGTAGGAGAGGGTGTGAGTGCTTCTCGGTGGTGCATCTAATGTTATTTTGCATGTGTTACAGCTAAAGTATGTGTGATGTCATCCATGCTGGAGGTCAGAAGCAACTTTGAAAACATGCCTCGATGAGGGGAGAGGCATGCTAATTATCTGTGAGGACAATGGCTCGTTTCTCTGTGACTGACAGTCCGGAGTACCTTGTACCAATAAAAGCCCCATCTCAAGTGTCAGATGCACCGAGTTCGGGGTTCTTACATCAAAAGCTGCCTGTAGGGTAAGGAAAACAAGCTCAGAACCAGACCATCCCTTGATTAGTTTTATATTTGTCATATGTAAATGATTTGTCAGTCAGGAAGATCTGGCTGTTTACATCACCGGTTCTTTTTATGTAGATTTCAAAGCATATTACTAATAAAGTATAAAAATGCAGGTTAAAAAACATGAAACTTGCAGGAGAAAACAGTCATGCTGTCTGGAACAGGTTAAACACCAAAAAGGGCAGAGAAAATGTAGAGTATCCGAGCTCCATAATCTATGGATCGCCCTACACGCATCTGTTTGCTCCAAGTGCTCTTTGCGATCTGTCGGAATTATTTAAAAACTTTAAAAAATGTATGGAAACGAATTTAGTCACGTCTCCCAGCCCAGCTCAGGAAAAAGAAGAGTCTCGCAAATCGCAGAGGGATTAAGCTGGGGCAGGGATTCAGAAAAGTGAGGGTGGGTGATGTCTGTTTCTGTGCAAGTGCCACCCGCACCCTCCAAGTGTAGGGGCGAGGTGTCTCGCAATTCATTTCACCGTTGTGACACCCATTCGCTTCCCACGAGATGTTGAAAACTCAAACTCAAAATACCCATGCTGCAGAAAGGGGCTGCAAGCTGATCTCCTGCTTGAGTGCCCCTCCCAGTTTCCAACTTTTTGCCACTTCCGTAATTAAACTTATTTTATCCTGGATTTTAAGACTTGGAGCTGTCAAAAAAATAAGCAAAACTGCAGGGAGTTTATGGGCTTCTGCACTACTCCCCAAAAAGGCAGAGGTTTTTTTTGTCATAGAATCATAGAATCATTTAGGTTGGAAGAGACCCTTGGGATCATGGAGTCCAACCATCAGCCCCACTCTACAAAGTTCTCCCCTACACCAGATCCCCCAACACCACAGCTCATCTACTCTGAAACATGGGGATAGAGACTCCACCCCCACCCTGGGCAGCCCAGTCCAGGCTCTGACCACTCTTGCTGGGAAGAATTCTTGCCTCATGGCCAGCCTAACCCTACCCTACTGCGGCTTGAAGCCATTCCCTCTCCTTCTATCGCTCATTGCCCGTGAGAAGAGACCAGCACCAACCTCCAGCCTGGCAACCTCTCTGCAATGTCCTTTCAAGCAGTTGTAGAGAGGGATGAGGTCTACCCTCAGCTTCTTCTTCCTCCAACTAAACACTCCCAGCTCCCTCAATTGTTCCTCAGAAGATTTATTCTCCAGGCCCTTCCCCAGCTCCGTGTCCCTCCTCTGCACTCGCTCCAGCCCCTCCAGATCTCTCTTGTGCTGAGGAGCTAACTGGACACCAGACTCAAGGGGTGGCCTCCCCAGTGCTGAGTACAAGGGGACAATCACCTCCCTGCTTCTGCTGGTCACACTATTTTTTATGCAAGCCAGGATGCCATTGGCCTTCTTGGCCACCTGGGCACATTGTCCAACCACTTGGTCGATTCGCACAGCCCTCGGTGGGGTGGAGGTGTTGATGCTCCGGTCTACTGCTTGCCCTCTTTCTTCTGTGGGCTTGTACCCACAAAGTGATGGTCTCACACTGCTGTACAACAGTCTTAACCCCCCAAAACACCTCCCAGAAAAGATTTCTATGGATACCAAGGCAGCAACTCAGTCCTCTCTGCTCCCGCTGGCTTTCTCTGCTGCCTCATCCCAACCCCACAGCTCGTCTATGCCTTTGCTCCACAGGCAGCAGCCTGTCCCCGTGGATGTATATCTCTCGAGTGCCATGTAATCCTGGAACAACCCTGCCCTTGCCCCCCCAAATCCTAATATTCTCCCTAAAGTCTGTAGGTTGCTTGTAAAAATAGTGCATGCCCTGGCTGTGTGTCTCGCTGGGCAGCGGGCCTACTGCCTGTCATCCTTGATGTCTCTCTTACTACTTGTTTCAGCTGGTTGTTTTCTTGGCATTTAAAGGCTTTGTTCTGTTCCACACTTTCAATTAAGGAGGAAAAATGCTCTCTGTGTTGTAAGAGTGAAACTGGCAGTTGTGTGCTTTGGTTTGTAGCATAAACAGTTGCACAAGGATTCATTGGCAACCTTCCCTTCACTAAGGAGGCTATCAGCTAAATGTCACAGATGTGTCTGGGTCTTGCCAAGAGCTGGAAATGTACTGGGAAACTTCTGAAAATGCCCTCAATTTTTAAAAAAATTTAAAATAAGTAAAAAAATAAAGCTCTTAAGGAGTAATGGACACGTGCTGGCTGCAGCAGAGGATGGAGACCCTCTGAGCATATGGCCAGCACCTCTCCTGGTGCATTCCTCCTTACCTCTGGAGTTCTCACGCAACAGGCTGTGCCTCTCCCCACACCCGAAGTGAGTCTTCCCTCCCCAGCAGCTCGCTTCTTCCGTGTGGCCAATAAAGCTGAGCTTTTCCTTCTCAGTAACAGGATCATAAATGGCGTAAAACATTACCAAAAAAAAGAAAAAAATTAAAAAAAATTGCCCTAACCCCTTGACACCTTCATTAAAACCAAAGCAACAGCATGATCTTATTGCTGGAATGCTTGCCCTCCCTTCCCTCATCACCCACGATCACGTCATGGTTTAACGAGAGCCTAATCCTGCAAACACTTCCTACCCAGCAGAGCACTTAACCAGGACCTAAGTAGCCCGCTGACATGGGTGGATTACTCCAGGTAGTACGTCCTAGGAAAGCTGAAGAAGTGTTTGTACCGCTGGGCCATTTGCTTTGCAAGCTCTTGGGGGATATCATCTTTGGTCGGTAAAGAATCACGCACACGCGTGTGGTGCCGTGTAAATAATTAATAATAACAGAACTCACATCAAACTAAGCACATATGGGAATCCACACCTCTGGCTTTCCTGGCTGCCAGAAGAAAAATCACAGAATTACAGAGTTTGCAGAAAGCCTCCTGATAGCATATCTGGGTTTGTAGAGTTCACCTCACTTTGGGAAAGGGTTTTCTCTTCCTCTGCACCAGAGGAAGCATTGACGGACCTTCACCTGGCAAGAAATGCGCAGGAAACATACTTTAAGCTAATCCAAAATCTGATGAATATCTCCCAAAGGTAAATTAAAGCTCTTATCACCCTGTCTAACCTTTAATTGCATAACACAGGAGGCCTGGGTTTTATCAAACTAGTGACTCTTTTTGTGTTAAGGCTTCGCTGGCTTTCAGCGATACTGCACGAATTGTTCCTTGGTGAAGGCCTTAAGCAACGGAATTGAACCACTAATTTCACTCCAACGCACGCACCCTTTTGGTTCTCAGCTTTTGCTGTCCTCTTTTCTCCCCAAAACGGGACGGAGGGAACCTGGATGGATCCAAGCTATCGCACGAAAATAAAAGCTTAAACCAGGGCAAGCGCATGTGCAAGCAAAGACAGGGCTGAGAGGCCACAGCAGCTTGGAGCACTATGAGGTGTTATAATACAGCTTCTGGTTTAAAAAGAAGCGCAAAAAAAAAACCCTTCTTTAAAAAAAAAAAGTGATTAAAAAGGAAAATGAACCCAAGGTACCTGTTAGGACATAGTTCCCTCTTGACTTCAGACCCAATAGTTTGTGATTCCAAGAAGCCACGAGAATGAGTCTCTCTGCATGCCACGCTCACACGTTTCTGGGGCTGACCTCACCTGCTGCTCAGAGGGAAGTTCATGGCTGGAGTGCAGGAGTCACGGGAGGTGGTTTCCTCCTCCGTGAGATGACTTCTGTTTTCTTAGGGGGAGGGTGACATACGGACATGGCATCCAACTGCTGTGCTCTCCACGTGCTTCTGTAGGCCAGAAGGCGTTGCAAGGTGCAGAGGCTGAGATTACTACAAACTTTTGTTGCGCTGACAGATGCTAGCAGGTAGAATATGCTTTTCCACCTTCAAAGAATGCTTTGGCCACCAAAACATGGAAGTCGCCGGGCTGCTTTCCTTCTCCGTGAAAAGCACTCCATTTTGTACAGAATAATTTAATAATCAGTGGTTCAGAGGGCATAGAAGTGAACATGAACAACTGCCTCCTGATTAGCTGATAGTGATATTTCACTATTTTAAGGAAAACACTTGGAACACCGGGCTCCTTCTGTCCTACTCCTCAAGTACCCTAAGCACCGGGTGAGACTACTTTTCCTCTCTCACTGATTTAGCGGAAGCTGAATAAATCTGACCAGAGCGAAGAGGAACGGGTGGAGAGATCGTGGAGTCATAGAATTATAGAGGGTTGAAGGTGAGGGATGACACTGCTTCAGCAGAGACTCCAGCCTGGTGGCTCAGGGTGCTCCCTGAAGCAAGGTGCAGAGGAAGAAGTGAAATTCCAGTCTCAGCTACTAAATTAAAGACAGATTTCTGTAGCGAGTTCCTCCTTTACCAGTAAGTTATACCTTGCCCAAGCTGGTAGGAATCCCTGGAGATCTACAGGACAGGGTATCCTCTCTTTGGCTGAGAGGGAACATCCAGCTTCTGAGGCCCCAAGTGTCTGGAGCAGGAAATAGCCCACGTGTCTGAGATCAAAGTGCTTCTGAACGTGCCCAGAAATGGAGGTTTACATGAGCCATCTTCTGCTCTGAGAAGTTGGCTGTCTCAGGACTTGAAGATATTTTGTGTTAGATCTGGGATGCACAGGGATTTTTTTTTTCCCATACCTACTTTGCCCCCAAGTAAGGCACTAAAGCATTTGTGGATCAAGAATGTAGGTGCTCCTTAAAATGGCATTCTGTTTTCTAACTGGGAGATAGACCATTTGGATACATAGATTGAAATTCACACAGACACACACACACACAAATATGCACAGTTTGAATCCATACACACACACACAGAAACACACAAGTATATATAATATTTAAGCATAGTATGTGTTTATAAGATGATATATAAAATATACTATATATAAATAATCACAGAACTTCAAACTGTGCCTTTGTCCTGATTTTTGCAAAACTGTTATTTCATGTTTATTCTTCAACTGTAACATAGGAAGTTCCTTCTCAACACGAGGAGGAACTTCTTCCCTATGAGGGTGGCAGAGCCCTGGCAGAGATTGGCCAGAGAGGTGGACAATCCCTTCTTTGGCGACATTCAAACCCCACCTGGACACCTTCCTGTGGGACCTGCTGTGGGTGCCCCTGCTCTGGCAGGGGGTTGGAGTGGATGATCTCCAGAGGTGCCTTCCAACCCCAGGGCATTCTGTGATTCTGTGAAACAAAATGTGAAGGACTTCTGTTTGTAGAAAGAGAGAAAACTGTGATTTATTGGAGAAGGGTTTGTTAGGATTTTTTGGTAAGCCAAAATTAAAAAAATAAAAAGCAAATAACATGGAAATTTTAAAGTCTCTGATTTCTCTCAAATTTTCTTCATGAAAATGTTTTCACAATCTTTCTGAAATCTGTGTGGAAACTTTTGAGTCGGCTCTCGTGTGAATGCAAGAGTAAGGAGTTGCTCTGATTCAGAGGGAAGGGACAGAAGCCTCCTGCACTTACCTTCGGACACTTGCAGAATCTGCCACCAAATTTTGTACAAAAGGGTGTCAAGGCCTTGATGGGGTCCTTCCCCCTCACTCACTTTTGTAGGTCTTCCCAATAGGCCGATAGATCCCCTGGTATTTCAAAAGCAGTTTCAAAAAACTACAGCAAAGGTGATAAAGGCTGGACATTAGGAAAAAATTCTTCCCAGCAAGAGTGGTCAGTCACTGGAATGGGCTGCCCCAGTATGTCGTTGAGTCCCCATCCCTGACTGTGTTTAAGAGTAGATGAGATGTGGTGTTGGGGGATCTGGTGTAGGGGAGAACTTTGTAGAGTGGGGCTGATGGTTGGACTGGATGATCCCAAGGGTCTCTTCCAACTTGAATGATTCTAAGGTTCTATATTCAAGATAATTTTTCCCAGTTGGGATTGGGTTTTCAGAAAAGGTCAGAAATTCTCATCCTTTCTGGCATATTTTAGCTGGGTCAGTGTTATTAGCGTTCTGGCCCTGGGTTATTTTGTCTAAGAGTTAGGAGAAACATCAGAAAGAGTACCAACATCGTTCTCCGTGCTGTGTTGATCACATGCAACAAATATTTCACGATAATAAGAGTAGCTTTGTTGAAGGCAGCAGCACAAATTGACTGTGCAGCCTTAGGCCTGGTGACTTTTCTTTGTTAAGGAACTAATTCTTTCCTGAGCTCATTTAATTGCTTACTCCTACTATGTATCGTAGCTGGGATCGTATCAGTCTCTGACTACCAGATACCTACAGGCACCTACCTACACCATTTCACTATTAAACAACTCTCAACTTTATGAGTTCTGTTGAACTTCCAACCACCAATAACCTCAGTGATACGACAACTGAAGACTTGGTTAATAAGGCTGTGTATAAAAACTGGTCAGACTATAGTTACTGTGCTGCACACCGGACTGGTACATGGAACAGGCCATGGGACAAGAGGAAACGGCCTCAAGTTGCCCCAGGGGAGGTTCAGATTGGAGACTGTGAACAATTTTTCCACAGAAAGGGTTATAGCACCTTGGAATGGTGTGCCCAGGGCAGTGGTAGAGTCTCCATCCCTGGAGGGATTCAAAAGCCATAGTGCTTATTGACACAGTTTAGTGATGTTTTGCTAATTGCTTTTCTTTTTTTAATCCGAGTTAGGTTGATGGTTGGACTCGATGACCTTAAAAGTCCCTTCCAACCCAGGCACTTCTATGACGAGGAGGTCAAGCCTGGTTTCCAATAAATTGTCATTTCATGAAAATGCAAGGCATGAAATTCCAGTTTAAGTAGCTGGGTTATCCCAGTTACACTTGATGTAGCTAGCTACATGGCTTGGAGGGACAATATTCGATTAAATTCAGGTACTATTGAAGGCAATGGACAAACATGTACTGTATTCAGCAGAGCCTGTACAGAGCTCAGTCTTTCCATTTCAAAAACACGAGGTATATTTTAGGCAATAAGTAATTCAATTTTTGAACCACAGACAGATGTCACATGTTGATTCCTTTTTCCCTACCTTATTTAAACGCGTCTTCTTTGCTTACAACCACATGTGAAGACCTCCTCTCTTTACACCTATATAAGTTAAAAAACCCCAAGTCTATCCTCAAGCCCAGTTCAGCCACAGTGAATTAGGGGTGGGGGAGTGGGTGGAAACAGCTCATTTTTAAAGAGAGAATTAGACTCTATTGACTTTATTATTACTTCCCTTGAGTATTTTTAACAGGTACCAGTGGCTTAAATAAAAGAGAATGCATATATGCGCTCCGCTGCACATACAGCCATCAGCAAAAGTAAATGTGCAGGTTTAGGTGATCTGTTTCAATGCACAGAGATATTTTTAATACGTGAGAGTGAGAGGCATCAACTGTGTTACCCAGGTTAACTTTCTTCTCATCTCTTGTGTGCTGCTGGAGAAAACTTCATGGGTATTCAGGCTCCCCTTAGAATCTGGTTATCGCCAATAAAAGTTTGGTGCTTAAATAAGTTATATTTTCAGGTTAGCAACCGCTCTGCTTTGCTTCCCTTCTTCTCATAAATCAATTACTGAGGTCTGTTTAACCAAGAACAGATTAGAAACATTTGCATTGTTGGTTTTTAGTTGGTTGTTGTTTTTTTTTTTTCCCCCAGTTTCCTTTGTACTGAAGTGCTGCGGAGTTAGAACACCGAAGCACAAAAGTGCACAGCCAACCATGACTAACTGCATAAAGCAAATAACAAGCCCTGTGATCAAAAAGGAAAGCCAGCGCCGTTCATGTGGAATAATAGAAATCATACCACCAAAACACTTCGTACACGTCTCCTCTACCAGCGTACACGCTCTCTCGGCTCATATCACACCTCAGGAATGCAGGTACGGACAGAAAGGGACTGGCACGAAAGGTAAATACCCAGAAGGGACGTCACATTTCCCTGTGTCTCATCCTCGATGGGACCTCACCCCTTCAGCTTAAGGTTCGTCAGCTGTGGGGAGGGAAAAAGGTAGAGAGAGCTGTTCCTCAGGACGTGCTTCTCTCCTTCCAGCTCTTCTGGAGATCTCCTCGAGGAGCTACGCCAAATACATGCGCCAAGAGCTAATGCTCACTGCAGCTAAACTTGCTGTGTTTGAGCTGGAGGGCTGGTGGAAGTCGGTCACCGTCCATTCCTACTGGCCCCAGTGCAACGTCCCCCCCCAAAGGACACAAAAAATCACCAATATTGTACTCAGGGCTCTGACATAATCCCCATCTTCACTGTCATGGTATCACAGAATCCCAGAATGCTCTGGGGTTGGAAGTGACCTCTGGAGATCATCCCGTCCAACTCCCTGCCAGAGCAGGTCCACCCAGAGCAGGTTGCACAGGAAGGTGTCCAGGTGGGGTTTGAATGCCTCCAGAGACAGAGACTCCACCACCTCTCTGGGCAGCCTCTGCCAGGGCTCTGCCACCCTCACAGGAAACAAGTTCTTCCTCACGTTGAGATGGAACTTTCAATGATCAAGTTTGTGCCCATTCCCTCACTGGGCACCACTGGAAAAAAGACTGGCCCCATTCTCTTGACCCTCCACCCTCTGCTGATTTTTCTCAGGGGTTGAAAAGACTGTTCTTGTTTGAGCAAAGAAAATCTTATCTTCTTATGGGGCGCAACTGAGACTGGGGAAACACTGGATGTTTCTGGGAGAGGATAAAGAGATTTTTACCAAGCGTATTTTTTTGTTGTTGATACAATGTTTTGAAACACACAAACAAAAGAGCAACTCTGTGCCTATTAACTGGCAAACAAATCCAGCTTAAGACATTTTCTCAGCTCTCGCTGCAGGAAATGGGAAACTTTCTGCTGTTTCGTGGGGAATTGGAGCAGGCCAGAGAGAGGAGAACAACAACAGGGCAGCCACCCACCAATAAAACCCATGCAGTAAAGTACTGTCAGAGAGATCAAGGGCTTTGCCTATGCTTTAGGATGGATTCTATTTCATTGTTTGTTCAGGCCAAGGAGGAGGAGATTCCATATTCCTGCAGTTGTTCATGCCGGCTACTCCCCAACTGGTTTTGAAAATCTGTTTGTGGCTCAGCCCTTTCCTCAGGCATCAGAGGGGAGAGATGGCAGGAGGAGGAAGAGCTCCTGTGGTTCTTCTCTACTCCTTGTCCAGCTCCCCATTAAAAATGCTGCTGCTGAGTGCTAAACCTTTGAGACCCCATGACTTCGATCAGGGGAAATTGCATACTGCCATCATTCTCTCTTGAATTCAGTGGGGGACTGTAGCTGAGGACTAAATTCAACTGGGAGGTGAATGCTGGGATGGCTGTGTCAGAAACCTCCACTCTCTTCTCCAGCTCTCCTTGGTAGGAGCACATCTGTCCGTATGGAAATCAGTGCTACACTTGTCAATGCGAGAACAGAACCCTCCAGTGATGGATGAGCTGTTACAGGCCAGTGTGCAACGGGGGGTGGTAACTCAGATCTATAATTGACCATGCAAATTCTCCTCCTTTGAGTCCCGTCACAGAATCCCAGAATGCTCTGGGGTTGGATGGGACCTCTGGAGATCATCTAATCCAACTCCCCTGCCAGAGCAGGTCCCACAGGAACATGTCCAGGTTAGGTTTGGAATGTCTCCAGAGATGGAGACTCCACCACCTCTCTGGGCAGCCTGTTCAATGTTCACCAGATAGCCCCATTCGCTCAGTGATGAGCCTTTTCTTGTACAAATTCTCAGTTCACTGACCCCCAGAAGGTGTCAAGAAGTTTTTCTGAGAGGACACCTGAGGATCCAACTTTCTCTTTAGCATGTTTCCTCCTGCAGCAGGGTAGGTTTAGGCTGAACATTAGGACAGAATTTTTCCTGGAAAGCATGGTCAGACCCTGGAATGGGCCACCCAGGGAGGTGGTAGAGTCCCCATCCCTGAATGTGTTGATGAATCATTGAACTGTGGTGTTGAGGGGTCTGGTGTAGGGGAGAACTTTGTAGAGTGGGGCTGATGGTTGGACTCAATGATCCCAAGGGCTTCTTCCAGCCTGAATGATTCTATGAGTCTATGAATGTGGCGTTGACCCCAGTGCTCTGAGTAGTCTGCTAGTACTGCCTGTACAAGGCCTTGTTCCTTATTCCTGACTTATTTCTAAGCAACAGCTTGCACCTCTGATCCGCATCCTTAAAATATGGCATTGGGTCATCCTTGAAAGAGCTGTGAGACCCAGGATGAGAGGCATGGTTTGTGTGCTAAACAGGGAACTGAGAAGTTTGACAAAGTCTCTACCTCAAAGAAGGTATAATCTATAAAAAAATAAAAATAAAATAATTAAACCCCCCACATTAATCACTGTCAGGAAAGTAAACTCAATCCTTTTAGAACAATAACATTCAACACATTGAAACTCTTATGGTGCCATAATTAGGTAATTAAAGTTTGCTCTGTTCCACGTGCCCCTGTTTACAAACACCTACCTAATTTTAGTAAGCAAATCCAGAACAAAAAAAAAAAAGAGGTTAATCAAGGAAAATAAAGTGGGTTTTAGACCTAAAGGACTTTAGACTTAGAGGACTTAAGCCCTCCCCAGCAGCTTATCCCTTTGCTGTTCTCCTGGAGAACAGCACTGGAAGAAAGCCTGGTGCTCAATGTGGAGGCCACTTGCAGCAAAGCACCTAATCTGAACTTCCCTGGCCACCTTTTTGTGGCTGTGCCCAGGGAATGGCTGCGCCTTGAGCTTCTTTCTGAAAGAACCAGTACTGAGGGTTTCCTCTGCAGTGACGGGACAGGGAACGCACCAGAGAGGTTCCTGCTGCCTGCCAGGCTCCTTGTCACATCCTCCCTGGCACACTCAGCCTCTTGCCCTTAGGACATTTGTCAAGGGATGGGTTTGCCTCTTCCATTTGTTCTTGTTCTCCCTGGGAGAGGGGACAATAATGCCATTTGGAGTCTGTGTACTGGCAGGTACGAGCCTGTACCTGTGCTGGCTGCTGAGGTCAAGGAACAGTAGAATTTCAACTCCAGTTGCAAATTAGGCATCTGAGAAAGATGATGTGCAAGAGCTAATTATTTCTGTTGGCTGTTGCCTGCATCACTTGAGCCTGCCAGGTGTCAAACACCTCTGGAAATCTCCCAGTTCTGTGGGAACTGAAAGGATGGGACGAGGGCTAACCATTTTAAACTGAAAGAGGGGAGATTTAGATGAGATCTGGGGAAGAAAGTCTTTCTCGTGAGGGTGGTGAGAGCCTGGAACAGGTTGCCCAGAGAAGCTGTGGCTGCCCCATCCCTGGAGGGGTTCAAGGCCAGGCCAGATGGGGCTTGGAGCAACCTGGTGTGGTGGGAGGTGTCCCTGCCCAGAGCACGGGGTGGAACTGGGTGGTCTTTATGGTCCCTTCCAGCTCTATCCATTTTATGACTCCATAATTTCTAGCCTGGGCCTGGGCTCTGTTGATGAATCTGACTCTTCTTCAGCCGAGACTTTGTTCTCGCCTTCCATGAATGCCCTTATAAAAAAACCAAGGAAACGAGCACAAAGAAAAAGGCAAAACTGTCCATTTTTCAAGATCACATTGAATTCTAATTCCAGTTCCAAACTGTTTGCAGTCTCCTCTAAGCCTGCTTTAGTGCATCCACTAATTCAACCAGTCTCTGCTTCATCCACCTCATGAAGGAAAAGACTGAAAGGCAAAGGAACAGCACTGCAATGAACTGGGGGCAGTGTCTAAGTCCCCATCAGCTCAAGGTTTGCTGCAGACCAAGCCCTGCTTTAATTAGCAACTGCTTAATGAGACTCTTCTGGAAAAGTCCCAAGTCACAGAAGATCCAGCCCCATCCCTGGAGGGTTTCAAGGCCAAGCTGGATGGGCCTTGGAGCAACCTGGTCTGGTGGGAGGCGTCCCTGCCCAGGGCAGGAGGGTTGGAACCAGACAATCTTGAAGGTCCTTTCCAACCCAAACTATTCTATGAAGCAGAAAAAAAGAAGGGACTCCAAAGTTTTGGTGACCACTGGTTCTCTAAGGGCATCATGCATGGCCACCCCAAAAGCTTGTCGTGGGGGTGAATCAACACCAACCCTACGCTGCCCCATTCCCTTACCCCGCTGTTTGCTTTCCTGCCTGAGTCACTGGGGTTGTGATCCCTGGTTTACACACGTCTTCTAACACCACAATGCTGCTGGGACTGGTAGGCTGTTGGTGGAAGCTTTATGTGTTGACTGCATGAGGTCTGCCTACACTAGAAAAATGTCTGTATTTTGGATAAATAAGTGACTCGACTGCCAGGATGACACAGTAAGTTTGTAGAAGGTGGTGGCACGGGGAGAGTTCAGTCGAACCCTGGCTTTGTCAGCCATTTGTTGGTTGGAATTGGGTTTTTTTTTCCCTGCATTCTCTCAGTTGCCTACCCGTGAAGGATAAAGAAAGAGACGACACCGTCGTTGTACACACGAACTGATGTGGTTTTACTGCATTTGGCCACACACTTAGAAGAAAGATGCTGGTACAGAGCAGCCACGGGTCTTATCTCCGCCGGCGCTCCTTTCACAAGACAAGGGTCTCTATGTCAAGGGTCTTCCATCCTCGGCTCGGTAACGCTGCCGTCCTTCCTTTCGCCTCTCGGTCCGAATGCAGAGATTAAAAACACTCAGTTGCTGCAAATGGTGGGTTGATACAACACACAGAATGGGGTGTAGATGTGCTTCACACAACAGAGAGCAGAACCGAAGGGGAAAATGTTGCTCGGAGGCAAGACGCCTCTTTAATTGATTATGGCAAGGAAAATCAAGTACCATATCTGCTTTTTTGTTGTTGTTTGTTTTTTTTTTTTCCTGGAGTATATCGAGACTGATCATAACTAACATCTCTTCAGGTTAAGCAAATACTTGCCATGATTTAAACCTCTGTTTGCTTACAACTCCGAGTAGCGCATCTTGAAGTCATACATACTCATAGAGAATGAAGGATGCATGATGTCCGCCATGAAAGGAGAAGCTGTATGACTGCATATGAAGACGCCAACTACAATTCTCACAGCACTGCCATTGGTTAATCCAAGCATTATTTTGAAAACAGTAAGCTGAACTCAAAACTACGCTACGAAAAAATTGCGTAACTGAACCAATCCTGACTGGTTTTCCTCCACATTAATCAGTTTTAAAGTTTCCCTTTATTTTTTTTATTATTTTTTTTCCCCCCACCCCTAACACTTGTTGTTAATTAGGTGCTATTTTAACCTCCAGTAACATGATCAGTCTTCTTCTGCCTCTGGGCAATTGAGTTATGCTCTGATCTCGAGTTCTAAGGGAAATGGCCGGTTTTATTCTCTTCCCGCGGCTGGAGTAAACAGTACCGTGTATCCTATCTCTCGGGTTAGAGCAGCCTTGTCTTCACATCGGGCTCAAATAATGGTATTAGTCATTCATTTCCTTGGACACATACACCCTATTGCGTGTTGACAGGTTTATAAGGACGCGGTGGCAGCCGTGGGTGCCGGGAAGCTCCTAGACGACAGCCCTTGAGTCCTTGCAGTCCTGAGCCATGGTGCCTGAGTTAGTCTGTTTATTGTCTGCTCTCTCTCCCAGATGCTTGACCTGTCTGAAAGATTAATACAGGAACAAGAGCGGTAAGGTCCGGGGTTGCACATCTCTGAGACATGTTTATTAGCAGATGGCACACGAGATTCAAAGGTCAGGGTGGAAGGTAACATTTTAAAGTGAAACAGCAATATTTATGTTCAAATGCTACGCGGATGAGATCATATGGAAAAATGGTTCTGATTAAATTAGTGTATGAATGGCCATGCTGTATCTGCTGAAAATTCCAAATGCCCACTTTTAGCCTCCTTTCTTTCATGCTATCACTCCCTAATTTATGTGGTAACACAAGACTACCTTTTGTCACAAACCAGCTAGCAGCTGGGGAGAAAAATAACGTCTATACTGGACAGACGATCCCACTTTCTTGAATAATTGAAAATCCAGTGTGAAGCCCGGTGCTATTGTCTACTACTTAAAAGCTAATATTCCAAGGAAGAGTTTATTTTTTAAAGACCTGAAAGAAAACATAACTTTTCGGTTCTCTCGGGGTAGAATTCGTCTGGCAGAGGTAAGGACTCAGTGGCAGAGAGCTCCCCTTATCTACAGGCACCGTCACGTGCAACAACACGTGTGCCAAAAATCATGTTATGCTACTTACACAGAATCCACGAAAAGCAAGGAAAATCCTTTTCTTCAGGCTCTCCATGGGAGGACTGGCTGCCTCATAGCTCATTAGCAAACATCATTAGTAACGCTAAACCTGGTATCTTGTTTATCCTCTCAAGTTGTCACAAACTGCACGTAAATTCCAGAGGAAGTAGTTTTGCAGAGGTTTAAAAGGGCAACTAAGCTCTTTTTATTTAGCATTTCTTATCTACCACGCCACACAGGCATTAGAGCAGAGAGGATTTAAATGGTACTTACTTTTCATGTGATCCGTTTTCAACTTTCATAGCCCCTTCCACTGGGTCCAGTCCTTGTTCTGAAAACTGTTTCAAGGCACTTAACGCTGCCTAAAGAAGAAACGAGTGGTCAAGAACCCCATGGACACAACGGCATGGCCACCAAACGAAGGGAGGAGGGTATTTTGATATTCTGGATTTAAATAATTTCCCGTCTCGTTGAAGCCCTTTGGGCTACGGAGCTGAGAGAGCGAGTTTGTAACAGCTCCACGGTAAAGAGCTGTGCTCCTGCATGGGTTTGAGAACTTCTTCTCCCTGGGTATACATACATATATATATTCTTCTTCCACTTGTTTTAATTCAAACTTCATCACCTACATGAAGAACACAGTATGCTTGCAGGGTTCTTGCCTCTCTGGCCTGTTAAGTCCCTCAAGCTTCCCCATGTTCTTTCCTACATCCCATGCTTTCCAGAGCTCCTACGGACAAACTCTTGTCTCGCAGATGATTGCAGAAGGTGTGAGCAATAGGAAGAGGGGCAGCAGGACACTACCAACACCCCAGGATCTAAAGGAGCTACAGGAGAGATGAGGAGGGACTCTTGATCAGGGAGGGGAGCCATAGGACGAGGGCTAACCATTTTAAACTGAAAGAGGGGAGATTTAGATGAGATCTCAGGAAGAAACTCTTTCTTGTGAGGGTGGTGAGACCCTGGAAGAGATTGCCCAGAGAAGCTGTGGCTGCCCCATCCCTGGAGGGGTTCAAGGCCAGGCAGGATGGGGCTTGGAGCAACCTGGTCTGATGGGAGGTGTCCCTGCCCAGGGCAGGGGGTTGGAACTGTATGATCTTGAAGGTCCCTTCCAACCCAAACCATTCTATGATCGCAAACAACACAGCAGACTGATGCCTTGCACATAGGGAGTGAAGTGTGCTGAACGGGGTGAGCCAACATGGGACAATTATGAAGCACCAGCAACAGAAGAATAATCAACTTTCAGCTGACATTTTTCTGCACAAGTGCATTTTCTATTGAGCAGCTTGTCTGTGATCTTTGTGAGCCCTGCTTTAGGGCCTCCAATTGTTCTTCTCTCCCCCCTAACTGCTTTGGTAAAAGACAAATGGATTTTTTCTAATTAATTTAGCAAAGGTTGATTACGAAACTCTCAGACACCACACGGCCATCCTTGAAAACATAAGACACTCGAGGTCAGTTCTCTGTGGTGAAGGTGAAATGTAAAGCAGAAATGAAAGAAAAAACCAAATTTTTCTCTTTAATCCCTCCCACCTAAGATGGATTCAGAACTCACCACAGGGAGGAGGGAAAAGGGGGTGACTTTGCACAGACACTGTCACCTAAAGCAACATCTTGACCCCTGGAACTGACTGCTGGCCCTATGGCACTGCTCTTCACCCTCAGGAGACCACTGCTGGTTAGAATACTGTATCTTGCTCTCATGTTGATCAATGGGACAGAAAGAATCCATGTGTCTCTCTTCACTTCCCATTTCTCCCAGAGAGCAGGGATTCTGTCCGGAACAAGAGCTGCCATTGGAATGAAGCACTAGATTTGCTTTCATACTAATTCTTTGCCTGGATTCTCTCAACAGCTCCTTCCCTTGGAAGGTCTGTTTATTCAACTCAAATATTATTAGACAATGTGTATGTTGGTGAGATGAGTAACAGCACCAAAATCGCCAGGCTTGCCCCAGAGTAAAAGACCCTGTGTCTCGGATTTGTCTGCAGTAATGACCCAGCTGCCAAGGCCTGAGGAGCCTGCACAAGGTACTCCCCACCCGTAATGCATGAAGGTGAAATCTCTCCAGCCTCGGAAGTCTTACAGGCTTTGCCCTAACAAACAGGCAAAAACCTAAATATTTTGTAAGGTGGCTTGGTAAACCTCAGATTATCACTGTTACCTACCCGTGTATTGCCTTCACCACGTGTTCTGGACCCCCTCTATCTGACAGGTAACCTGCTCTCTGCTTGCTCATTCTTCCCATCTGTTGACATCATTTTCCCCTTCTTAATACCTCTTCTGCCCACATCTTTCTTTTTATCCTTTTTTTCCCCCCCCATGCTATAGCAAAGGGCTGAGCCTCAGCTCCACCTCTGTAACTTCTCCCATTACAGACTCGGCCACTTTTACCACCCATTGAGCTCCCCAGTGAATGGATTCTCCCTTTCCTCGTTTCTTCTGGTTTTCTTGACATTTTGGTATATTTGCATTTTTTATAAGACAGCTCTTTCTCCCACCTCATAGTGAGCTTTGCAGCTTTAGACGTGCCTCCTATCAGCTCTACCCACCATCTGCCCTTCCACCCTTGATCTTGACTTCAGAGCAGAATCCCCGTTTGTTCAACCCAAATAATTCCTGGCAGCAACGGGTTTTCATCTACTCTCCCCTTAACTTCTCTGTTTGTTCCAGTAATCCAGCACATTTCTTCATCCCAATTCTTTTCTCCTCCTCCTCCTCCGCCTGGGGTCCTTTCCATCACAATGTGTTTCCATCACAGAGAAGCTGTGGCTGCCCCATCCCTGGAGGGGTTCAAGGCCAGGTTGGATGGGGCTTGGAGCAACCTGCTCTGGTGGGAGATGTCCCTGACCAGGGCAGGGGGGTTGGAACTGGATGATCTGGAAGGTCCATTCCAACCCAAACCATTCTATGATTCTACTCACCATGTAAGGATGGGGAGCAATTTGGGCTCCCATGATGCCTTGCACAGGGATGCTTCTCTGTTAACTTTAACTAGCTAACTTTAGCTACTATGAGGACCAAAGAATTCAATGGGTAGGGTTTGGCACACAAGAACCTCTCGCCTTCTCGTATCTATTTTTCCTGATGCACATTAGCAAAACCACCAGGATCTCCCTTCTTCCTACGTGTGGTCATCTAAAAACCTTTACCAGGTAGCACTAGGAGAGGAGGAAGCTGAGACATCTGCTCCTCCTACACTGTTTAACTGCTACGTCATCTGTTTTTGACCCCACGCTCTTTACTTTGTTGTTACCCATTCTTAGCTTCCGGGTCTGATGTGTGAATCACAGACTTGTTGTGGAAGGACTGTTTGCTCAGGTTATTTATTTGTACAGTGGCTTGGACGAGAAGGCTCTGATTGGAGCCGGTAAGGAGTTGGAGCCAAGCAATGTTTCATTCAAGATTAGATCACAGGTTGCTCTGATGATATGCAGAAGAGTCTGATCGTGACCAGTGGTCACTGAAATCTCCAAATCATCAAGAGATTAATTAGACCAACCCAAACTTCCTAATTCCTTTCAAGAACTGCTCTGAAGAGGAGTACATCTGGTACTTACTACGTTTTACTCATACAACTGGCTATTGCAAGGCATACCACAGAAATTACAGAGCAGCTTCCAGGGTTGCTTTCCCAAGAAACTGCTTTGGAACTTCCTGGGGGAATATTAGCCAATGTCTCAATAGAAACAGATCACACGGGCATCTTTTCTAACAGAAAGGGAGGAAGTGGTACACTATAAAATAATGAATTATTTGGCAGTAAGCATGGATCATTTCTACATGGGTGTCAAGGAAGTAAATATGGAACAATTAGAGGAAACATAAAGTGAAGGCATGATTCAAAGTATTTAATGATGAGCATGTTAAATATCAACACAATATCCGAATCCTAATGCTTTATAATGTGGTGCAGTCTCATTTCTCCATCTGACCCTTCCCCAAACAGAAATGTGATATAGAAGCTCAGATCTCGGTTCTGTTGTATTTCTGAAACCAAATATCAGAGTGGGGACACGGCAGGAAAGCAGTCCTGTACCTGCATCCTCGGGGAGACCCAGGGAGAGGTGTCAGGGTGTTCATGTGAGCGCTGTCAAAGAGCCAGAGCTTTACACTGTCCCTCATTCCTGGGCTTCTCACTCTTGCTGCTCAGGAAGCCAATGATCTTTTCAGAACCTCATGCTTCTAACTACCCAGTCAACACTCCTCTCATCCTTTGCCTTAATCCGACAACTTTCCCAAGCCATTCCAGTGTCCACATTCTTCCCCTCCCTATGACCCATCCTGGAGCTCTGGCTTCTTTTACAGCAGAGGTGAGGATCACCTATAGTTCTTCACAAATCTCCCCCTACTCCCTACTTTTCCTGCTCCTAAATGCTCTCCTACCCAGGACCCCCAGCTGCTCCCAGTTCCCGGAGTTTCCTTCCCTGAGTCCTCCCTACCTCCTGCACTTCACAGTCCCTCGTTAAGTTTCAGCTCCCTAAAGCATTCTAGGTTTATGTAAGATCTGATCTCTTTTTTATGGAACCAGATCTCCCCCTCTGTAAGGCACCCATGGGGGAAGCCCAACTACTTCTATCCCAACTTTTGCAACAATTTGCAACAATTTGAAGTTTGGGAAAGCTTTTTTCCTTTGTAAAATGTCCATTCGTGGGACGTGACTGAAGGGCAATAGATGAATGGCAGAGAGTGTCTTAAAAACTCCCCCCTTTTTATTCTCCCACAGGTTGCTTACGTTTGCAAGAATCAGCAAAGCTGAGGGAAACTGATAAGTAAAGAGTACTTTGGGCCTTAATAGATGCTTTTCATGTTTTGCCTCTCCCCATCGTACCCCTAGACAGGCATGAAGATGCTGGGTTCAGGAAGGAAGCTGGTAGCTGAGAGGCTGTGACCTGAATAGTCAGCAGAATGACACAGAGCCCAAGTGTTCTGCAGAGAAGAAGAGCTACAGGCAGACACCAGGATAGTTTAATCCATTCTGGGCTCCCCAGTTCTAGGGAGACAGGGAACTACCGGAGACAGTCCAGCGTAGGGCAACAAAGATGATGGAGGGATTGGAGCATCTCCCTAAGGAGGAAAGGCTGAGAGAGCTGGGACTCTTCATCCTGGAGAAGAGAGGGCTGAGGGGAGACCTTCTGCATGTTCACAGTACCTAATGGGTGGGTTGAAGGAGGATGGAGCCGGACTCTTCTCAGTGGTTCCCAGTGACAGGACAAAGGGCAACAGGCACAAGCTGGAACACAGGAAGTTCCATCTAAACATGAGGAAGAACTTGTTTGGGGTGAGGGTGGCAGAGCCCTGGCAGAGGCTGCCCAGGGAGGGTGTGGAGTCCCCTTCTCTGGAGACCTTCAAGCCCTGCCTGGATGCAGCCCTGAGTGATGTGTTCTGGGCAACCCTGCTTTAGCAGGGGAGTTAGACTGGGGGATCTCTAGAGGTCCCTTCCAACTCTGACAATTCTCTGATTCCATGAAGCTTCTAAGTAAACATAACTTCAGATCTTAATAGATGCCCTACATGTTTCTCATCTCCACCACATACCCCTAGACAGGCATGAAGGTGCTGGGTCCAGGAAGGAAGCTGGTAGCTGGGAGGCTGTGACCTGAATAGTCAGCAGAATGACACAGAGCCCAAGTGTTCTGCAGAGAAGAAGAGCTACAGGCAGACACCAGGCTAATTTAATCCATGATCCAATTCTATTAGTCCCAGCAGATTTACACCACTTGGCTTAAATATAACTTGTGAATGGCGGACAGCTTAGGTTAAATGAAAAGGAAAGAAAAGAATGGAACATTTGACAGCGAATCTGGTGAACAATTTCCTCTTTTAAAAGGCTCAACACTTCCTTCCATTGATATTTTTTCTTACAATAGAGCATCTGCACAGATAGAGAGAAATGTTTCTCTCCCCCCAGACGATTTTACAACTGTCTTGTGAGCGCAGCCCCGCAGGTTACGGAACAGATGTCCTCACACATTTCTTGCCTCTCGCTTGTTTTCTGCGCAGCTACAGCAGTGCCAAAAATACGATGCCAACAGGATGCGCCGCGCGGCTGGCTGTTTGTCTTGGCTGCCGTTTCCACTGCTAGTGTGTGCGCCTCTCAGGATGGGGATGGATGTTTCCAGTCTTTCTTCTTCTTTTTTTTTTTTTTTCTTTTCTTTTCTTTTTTTTTTTTTGGTTGGTTTTTTTTTTAAAGTGNTTTTTTTTTTAAAGCTTTCCTCAAGTCAGTTGGCAATTAGTAAATAGCGTTGAAACTCGCGAATATGCTTCCTGTTTCCTCACTCCGGGGATTAAAGCGTCTTATAATGACAATCTAGTAACATTAGATCATTCTTCCAGCAAGAGCAGTGGACAGGCACTACGCTGGCCCATGTGCACTTAAGACCACATCCTCACGATAAATTTTTCACATGTTTGCTTTAGCACAGCATGTGGTTTGTGTTTTTCCTCTTAAATCTGTATTACATTTCAGATGATTCCACGGAGCTGAAAACTGTAAAAGTTTGTTGTTCTCTGTGGCCCTTCCAGTTGACTTGAGTGAGGAGGTCTAAGACAGTCCTAATAAACACGCTGCTTGATACTGTTGGTTTACTGGTGATATTCTCCTAACATCAGTTTTCTAAGTACATAAAAAAACACGTTCAGCTTGGCCTTAACCAGTGTTTTCTGATCAAATTATGGCCAGAAATAGTTACTCTGCAAAAGTGTGTTAAGTGAGGGTCCAGTGTAGGTCATGAAGGGCAAGGCTTTACTGTCTTTTAGTAGCTGGGTGTCAGTTCAAGGTTGAGTTTGAGGAGTCAAATGACCCATCATGGTCGTCCTGCCTGGAGTCACTTGCCACGTACATGAGCAAGGCTCAGGCTGTGCCCAAGTTTAGGCTTGAGAAAATGCTCGGGTGATGGGTTAACACCTTAGAGAGATCTAACTCCAGTCCTCCACTCCACTGGCAAGGCAGAAGCCCAGGCAACAGCAGAGATAGCGCAGGAACAAAACCAGTAGCAAGCACGTCTACAAACAAAATAGACCTTCACTTGTATTCTAAGCCAAGAGAAAAACTGTCCCCCCAAATCAGGGAGGATCTTCCCCTCTCCCTGACAACTGAGGCCTCAAAAGGCAATGTCATCTGTGCAGTGACACCGCAGCAGAGCTGTCTGCATCAGTCATGAGACGCCTTTCATGACTTTTTAATACGTGGGCTTAAATTTCACATTTAAAGGCTATTGAAAAAAAACCCCAATGATAGCACAGTTGTAGAGGTGAGTTTGAGGACTTGGTGTCCCAAAGCTGAAGCAGCTATTTAAATTTGTATGTGTTCAAAATTATTGTTCTGGCTAATTGCTTTTGCCTTCTCTTGATGAAGAAATCTGTGACCAAGCTACCACCTGGCTTCAATGTGTCCACACCGAAAATTGGCTGCATACAGAAATGCACAGAGGAAAGATATATTTCCCTGTGTAGCCTCACATACACACACATACCCCAAAGAGCTAAAATTCGACTCCTTAATTCATCCACTTGATTTTCTGGGATTTACCAGGTTGGAAACTGGCCGCTCATGGCTTGGCTGGGAGAAATCTTCTCTGGGTAAAAACCTGGCTGGAGGGTCTGACCAGCTGGCAGCCAGTCACAAGTGGTGTTCTCCAGGGCTCAGTATTTGGTCTGGTTCTCTTTAATATCATTATTGATGATCTGGCTGAGGGGATCGAGTGCATACTAAGTGAGACTGCAGATGACACTAAACTAGGTGGGAGTGTTGATGTGGGTTGAGGGTAGAAAGGCTTTGCAGAGGGATCTGGACAGGCTGGATAGATGGGCTGAGGCCAATGGGATGTGGTTCAACAAAGCCAAGGGCTTGGGTCAAACCAACCCCCTGCAGCGCTACAGGCTTGGAGAAGAGTGGCTGGAGCTGCCTGGCAGAAAAGGACCTGGGGGTGTTGGTGGACTGTGGGCTGAACAGGAGCCAGCAGTGTGCCCAGGTGGCCAACAGCATCCTGGCCTGGATCAGGAACAGTGTGGGAAGTAGGACTCAGGAGGTGACCACTGGCGAGGCCCCACCTTGAGGGCTGGTTCCAGTTTTGGGTTTCTTCCAACAAAAAGACATTGAGGGGCTGGAGCAGGTCCAGAGAAGGGCAATGGAGCTGGTGAGGGGTCTGGAGCACAAGTCCTGTGAGAAGAGGCTGAGGGAGCTGGGGGTGTTCAACCTGGAGAAGAGGAGGCTGAGGGGAGACCTTCCCACTCTCTCCAACTCCCTGAAAGGAAGGTGTAGCCAGGGAGTTTGTTCTCTTCTCCCAAGGAACTGCTGATGGGACAAGAGGAAACGGCCTCAAGGGAGGTTCAGATTGGAGATTGGGAACAATTTTTCCATGGAAGGGATTATTGCACCTTGGACTGGGCTGCCCAGGGTAGCGGTGGAGTCACCATCCCTGGAGGGATTTAGAAGACAGGTTGACAGAGTGCTTGGAGACACGGGTTAGTGATGGGTTTTGTCCATGTTGGGTTGATGGTTGGACTCAATGAACTCAAGGTCCCTTCCAGCCCGGACAATTCTATGATCCTATGATTCTATGACAGCTAAACCAAAATCAGGTGGTGGGTGTTGCAACCAAATCCCTTTCCCCCACAGCTTCTGCAGTAAATAAATTTACTGTATCACCAGCAATACCTTGTTCTAGGGGTTTTTGTCACTTTCCTCACAATATGCCGTTCTCCCCGGCTGATTAGATTTCATGTGAACCAATGTTAACATCTGTTCAAAAATTAAATTCAGAAAGGCTTTTCACACCACACAATGTAAGCCCTAATTAAGCGACTTTAAGCCCTTTCCCCACGCGGTTCATGATATGCATGAAGAGCACAGGGTTATAATCTGATTAACTCGATGTAGTTTACGTGAATATAACATTTTCCCAACTGATTAATCTCTGCACAAAGGCAGAGTCACCTGGTAGGCACCACAATTAAGGCTACTGACTGCACCTGTCCAGAGAAGGAGCTTGGAGGGTAGGAGTCCAGTGTCTTCAAACAAAGAACGATGATTCACGGCTGTAGCTTAGAGCCAAGTCCCACGTAGTGGTTAATGCTACCTCCAGGCAGCTGATGCAGCCAGGATTTAAGTGACACACAATCCACCTACAGCCTGACCTTGCCAGCTTTCTCAGGGTAATTCTAAAGTAAGGATTAACTGTTCTTGAACAATTTTTCCAATATATCAAGCAGAGCTTCTCTCAACAGCAAGAGGGTGAGTGTCAGGAGGATGGAGCCAGGCTCTTCTCAGTGATGTCCAATGATAGGACAAGGGGCAATGGGTGCAAGCTGGAACAGAGGAGGTTCCACTGAAATATGAGGAAAAAATTCCTCACGGTGAGGGTAAGAAAGCACTGGAAGAGGCTGCCCAGAGGGGTCATGCATTCTCCTTCTCTGGAGACATTCCAAACCCGCCTGGAGGCGTTCCTGTGTGACCTGCTCTGGGTGTTCCTGCTCCGGCAGGGGATTGGACTGGATGAGCTCTCAAGGTCCCTCACAATCCCTGAGATTCTGTGATTCTGTGAAGTGAATGGGGTGAAAGACATTACTCAATGTGAAGTTTTATCTCCGTAGATTGTCATCTTCAGCAATCTGCTCAAGCAGACTCCTTGAGTTAACAGCAGAGAGAGTCAATTAGGCATGGCTTATTTATAGCATGTGAATTGCCACAGTAGAAATCTGACCACCATTCTTGGGACTATGCAAGAATCCCACACATAAAGAATGGCAAAGCTTAACCTCAAAGCCCAAGAAGAAGCTCTGTGATCACCTGGGCTGAGACAGTTCTCTTGCTTTCATGCCGATTCAAGAGTTTCTATTTACAAAGAAAGAAAATAATACTGAAAAGCACCTGATTTTTAAAATAATTGAAAGGTATGCTTTCATATGAAGAGTATTTGATAAATAATAGTGGATGTCAAACTTAAGCATGGAATGGCTTAGGTTGGAAGGGACCTTCAAGATTATCGAGTTCCAAAACCCTGCCCTGGGCAGGGACACCTCCCACCAGACCAGGTTGCTCCAAGCCCCATCCAGGCTGGCCTAGAACACCTCCACTAATGAACTTAATGTTAGAGATCAATCCCATGTGGAGAGGCTAGCCTGGTTGCCAAGTGTAGGTTGTGATCTTACTTGTGGGCAGGAATACTAGAGGAAAGGATTGCTGAAAGATCTGCACTGGACTCAGAGAAAAAATGTTCTTAAAACTGTATCTTCTCAGACTCCCCTCTCTTCACATATTCTCAACTGTGAGGAGCAACATTGTGAAGAGCTACCAAACTGCTAACTTTTGCCTCTGTGGCAATCTCTGCTGGAAATCAGTGAGTTGGCACTTCTCCATGAACACCTTGAAAGAGCTTTCAGGTTCAATGCCAGTATCTACTGAGGTGTGTCTGCGTCCTCTAAGGGTGAAGTGAAGTGTGAAAGTTCAGCCCCAGCATCAGCAGTTAAAACAAATCCTAATCAGGCCTCTTTTTATTTTCAGATAATTTCAGTACCTCTTCAGTGTATACTCATCAGTCTTTCCTGGTTCTAGTCTAAAAACCTGGAAGGTCTTTTAAAGTAACTTTGTTTCTAAACTCCAAACTTCATATTTTTTTCTCGAATTGTTGCAATTGAAAAAGCAAAGACAGAAAGAGGATCATGCACCATTACAGCTCACTTATCAACACGGAGAAAGATATTTTAGAATTAGATTTCCAAGAGTTTACACTGCATACCTACAACAGAATTTCACCAGACAGCACAATTAATCTTCAAATTAATCCAGCTTCTAACTTTGTACACTCAGAAGCAAAGGTACTTAACAGTAACTTTGAGAAGGAAGTAGATATCTGAGTAATATAGCTGCTTTCAATAATTAGAGACTTTCAAAGGAGAGCATTTAGATGGCAATTATTGTATGGGTGGGTAGATCATGCAGTTGAGACAACACTCAAGCACGGTTGAGAAGCTGCAGACAAAAATTATAGGCAATTTTAAGAAATGCGGCTTTAAACCTAAAACTGAAAACAGCAGAATGTATGTCCTCAGGCAAAATCCCGCACCAGCAGGGAAGAAAGGCCATGAATCACTGTCTCTTTCATCACTGATGGCTGGAAAATATCCTTGTCAGCTGTGTTCTCAGAACCATTGGGATTATTTAATTATTTATTTGTAGGCATTTCTTCACATCACTGCCACAGATTTGCAAGCCCACTGTCATTAACCCTATCTGTATTGCAGGAGATTTTAATTATGGTTTGGTTTGGGGTTGTTTTCTTTTTTTTAATTTTAAATAAGTGGATTGAAGTTCTCAGCTGCCTAAGACCTCACGGTGGCTTCTAAAACACGCTGCAGTAGACAACGCTCTTCATCTGCCCGACCTCCACAGGTCCACCCTGTTTTTAACATCCCTTCACTCCACAGCGAGCAGCACATGAACCAGGCAAAAACCATGTCGTTCCCCACCAGGGAACGAGCCCTGACCCATCTGATGAGTAGTGTAGATGCAGGCAGAACCGTATGTCAATAACATCTACGCATCTATTCTGTTACACGAGTGGTTTTCTGAGGCGGCTCCTCATGGAGAGCGGTCAGAAAACAAACAGGTATTGAAATATTGTTACGAATCCTCAAAGATCCTCACCAAAATTGAACAAAGTTCAAATTTTCAAGTGCTACTCAATGTTTACTTCAACGTGGTTGCTCTTCCACGTAAATTCAGTTGAAGCTGTAAAACATGCTCACTAGTGTTTAAATACTTTTCACCTCTACTTGCAAATATCCTTTTCTTCACGAAACGAAGCAGCACCAAGAACCAGGAGGTAGTTTCATTATTCCTGTCTTTAAAGAGGAGGAAACTGAAGTGAAGAGAGAGTGCAGGAGCACTGAAAGGGCTGGCCCAAAGTCAGGCAATAAAAGTAAAAATCAGTTTTTACTAGTTTACATGCATTTTATCATAGTTCAAGACAGACAGGGGGAGTTTGGCATGCAAAGAGGGG
>VZTM01021890.1:0-23364 GCA_013400555.1 Jacana jacana | reverse complement strand
GGGGGCGGGTATTTAATGATAGAAAATAAAAGAACAGTCTTTGCTGCAACCACAATTTGAATTCAAATACCTCTTTCCTGTCACTATCACCCAGCAAGCTATAATTATCCCATTAATGTTAAACACTGTCCGGGACATAGCAGAGAAAAAGACTCCCTTTTAAGAGAAGAGGGCAGGTGAGAGCCTCTAACAAATCTGTTTTGCTGAAATATTCTAAAGAGTTTGTTTTACCAAAATACTTTCCCCCCCCTCCCCCTTCCTTTACAGCTTGACATGTTTCTATTTCTAAAGACCATAGACTTCGCTTTAGACATGGGAGTAATTTCCTAAATATCAGATTCCTCCATTTTAGCAATTTGGCAATGAAAGAATGCTTGTTCTCTCACATTCTCTCACACCAAGACCATTACCTTGGGTTTTAAGTGCCCGCCAGTCTAAACATGAGTAGAAACTCTGGTTTGAAGACAAAAGCAACAGATTACCCTTAATGCCAGGGACTGCCCGTTGGCTTCCTCGAGCAGCCCATTATGGATGGAACAATGGGGGAGTTTAGGGCTGTAGATTCTTGCATTACAACACCACCCCGTAATGAAGCCCACCTCCTAAATTGTCTGGTATCTCTCCTTCTGTGTAACTCTACTCTTGGGGCCAACAGATCAGCATTTGGGAGAAGGTTATGTCCACCCTGGGAGCCCTAACGACCAATCCCCCTCTTCATTCTCCCAGTCTCATTTTACAAGCGTGCCTCGACGTCCCACAAAGTACCAAATCTAGATTGACAGCTAAAAGCATCATATTTAGCATATATGGCGTGTAATTAGAAATCTGAGTGTTTCCAAAAGGCAAAAGTTTTTGATTCTGATCTCAGTGTATTTTAACACTGCATTAGCTGGTGTTTTTCTCCTAATTGAAGTTGATTTAAGAGAGATCAGAGTCGGGCCCGCGAGCTACAGGCCGAACTTCTCAGCTCAAGTAGTTTGTAATGTAATTTTGTCCTTGCTAACTGTTGATGGCCTGTCCTCATCCCATTTTAACCTACAACCATCAGCTCCTTTAATGGAAGTGTCCATAAAGATCTTCTCTAAAATATGCTTTTCCAGCACACTTAATGTCTTTTAATGTCTTTCCAATTAAATCCAGATGTGAAAAGCTTAAGGAACAGTTCTCAGGACTGAAAAAGATGACATAAATCTTGCAGCTGACAGAGATCCCACTGAGCTCAGTTGGGGAAACTCACAGAGGACTTCTTGTGGGCCAGAAAAGCTGCTGGGTATAAAGACAGATGTGTATACTCCTATTAAAAAAAAAAAATAGTAAAAAAATTAAATAAAAAATCTGACTCCTACAATGAGGTATCCACAATTATCAGGGACATTACTAAGGCAGTCCCTCAATGTGCTGAGCACATCCTGTGCAGTACAGACTTCCCTCATCGTTTCGGGAAGTTTATCAGAGTCGAAGGGGGTCACATCTGTTCGGGAAAGAGCCCGTCACCTCTCAGGACTGGAAAAGGCCGTCTGTCTTGGTCTCGTACTCCTATCGACAGGGAGATAATACACTTGGCAGGGCCAGACTCTGAATCTCTGACCTCCCTCCTTTACCTCCTCCATAATCAGGTTAGCAGATTAAACTGCGGTTTCGTTGCAGAAGAGTCCCCAGATGTGCTATTCATTATAAATTCTTACCAATCTGGTGGGAAACTGGGCATCCCTAGTAGCTGGCTTCCACCGCTGGGCAAGTGCTGTTTGTGCAGCTGCCAACTTGAGGGTTGTTTTGCTGTAATCACTCCTGCACTCTCAGGATTGTGGTTGTTGGATTTGAGGGTTTCTTTAATTTTTATTTTAGCAACAGTAGCCCAACTTATTTTGCTCCTCCTCCCCCACCCCAATCTGTTTGTAAATGTGGACTCAGCTCAAGCCACATCTCTCAGAGAGACAGGAAACTTCTCCCCCAGGCTTGAGTTAAAGTTTCTAGAAAACTGCCCAACACTGACAGCTTTAATACCCCCCTACCCCTCTGTTATTAACTTACTTCTTTCTGAAATGGGTAAATTGCCCAGGGATATCAATGATTTTTAGAGAACTACATCCTCGTGAGACACCAGAAAGAGGAGAGGAAAAAATGACCCAGGATAGGAAAAAACAACCCCATTTCTAAAGGAAGATGAAGTCTGAATCCATGTTCATTAGTGGCAGGAACTTCAGTGGAGACATTTTGGATACTTTTACTTCACTTCACAGAATCACAGAATCTCAGGGATTGGAAGGGAACTTGAAAGCTCACCCAGTCCAATCCCCTGCTGGAGAAGGAACACCCAGAGCAGGTCACACAGGAACGCCTCCAGGTGGGTTGGGAATGTCTCCAGAGAAGGAGACTCCACCACCTCCCTGGGCAGCCCCTGCCAGGGTTCCCTCACCCTCACCAGGAAGAAGTTTTTCACCACATTGAAGTGGAACCTCCTCTGTTCCAGCTTGCACCCATTGCCCCTTGTCCTGTCATTGGGTGTCACTGAGAAGAGCCTGGCTCCATCCTCCTGACACTCACCCTTTACATATTGATAAACATTCATGAGGTCACCCCTCAGTCTCCTCTTCTCCAAGCTCAAGAGACCCAGCTCCCTCAGCCTTTCCTCCTATGGGAGATGCTCCACTCCATCATCTTGGTAGCCCTGCCCTGGACTCTCTCAAGCTGTTTTTTAATACGAATAAAGAGGTTTAGGGCTGTTTGGTGTAATGAGTGAGTGTATGGAAGCATGAAAATAGATACCTGAATTAAAGGACAATCTTACATACTCAAGTAACAACAAGAAATGGTCAATTATGGGATTTGGACAATAGCAGAGGCCCAGTGCTGAAAGCAATAAGCTCCTAAACACACATATGCAAGAGCTCTGGAAGATAAAATTCCTCCAGTCCTCAACTTGTCTTTATTTTTCACAATGGCCAGCACTTTTCAGACTATCACTCCTGCAGGGCTGAAGGCTGGATTTGCCTCCCACCACCACCACCACTGCTTCACGGCCATCACTCAGGAGACAGGAGGAATGCCCTTCCCTTGGAATGAGCTGCTGTCTCCGCGAGGATCCCACTCTTGGCGAGCTCAGGGAATGAGCTCAAATCTCCTGTGCTTTGCTGCCAGGGACCACCAGGCCAGCTCTGATTTATAGCTTTTTCTTTGCAGTTTTATGATAGGAGAATGTTCACTTGTAATTACAACAGCGTTTTGTTGGCTCCCTGCCTTCGCTTGGGTATGCACAACACCATATCCTTCATTCCAGCCTTTTTATGTCAAGACCCAAAATTTGAGAGGAAAAGCATGTCAGAAGTACTAAGAAGATGCTGCAGATCTTGCTAAACCCACAAAGAGGGGACTCATCCATATCTATAGCGAGGACACAAGACCAGCTGGATAGGACATTGAACTATGGGTCAGGAGGACAGGCAGGCAAATGTCTTCCTCAGAAATACACTAAATCAACAAACAAACCTCCTCTTCATGAGAATGCGCTCATTTTGAGAAAAGATTTTTTAGGTCCAGGGTAAGACTCTCCGGTCAAAATGTCCCAGAGAAGCACCACGTGCTGTGGTTGCAGTGGCACATCCATGGTTGCTGGTTCTTCGGCGTGAAAGAAAATTTCAGGAGGTCTCTGGTTCATTGCAAATTGAACTAAAACCCCTGAATTCTTGATGTGTTTTGTAGGATGAAAAAGAAACAACATAATATCTGTTTGATTCAAAAGACAGCAACTCTGCTGTGGGACCTTGAAGTACCACTCTAGCTCGGTATTTTTTAGGTGTCTACTTAGCTCCTGACTTTGAGACCGTCAAGTAGCAGGTTTCCATCGCCCGTGGGGTAAAGCATCCCCTGGTTTTGTCATTCTCAGCAGAGGCACACACTTCTGCAGAGGAGATTCCAGGTGTTTTAGATACCATTCAATAGTTAACCATCAAACAATTTTCAGGTCTTTTCAACAAAGAAGACTTCTGTTCTAGCTTAATTTATAGAGCCATATATGTCCCACTTAAAGTGGCTGTGATTAAGAAGAAACACTAGGCTGAAATTTTTCTACAAAATGAGGAGCGTTTAAAGCCAATAAACCCTATCTAGGATTTTAGCTGGGAGATGAAATAAAGGGTGTATTTGTTCCTGGTCACTGAATTTTTAACCCAGGTCTGTCGCTCCTGCTGTTAAGCTCCTCTACATTCCTTACTTGCCCGTAGCATCCAGCAATCCCAGCTCTCGCTGATTGGAATTAGAGGTGAGCTGGAAAACAAGACCATTTTCTGGGGAGAGCTAGTAGTAGATGGAGAGTGCCACATACTCTGACAGAAGGCAGCAACCGAAAAGGTTACTATTTCAAAAGAGGGGGTTTAAAAAAATCTTAGATTAGATGTATAAATTCCAACTCACCACGTGGATCTGAGGATTCTGCCAAGACCTGGGAAACCTGGAAGGTGCTGCTGGAGTCTGGCAGGTAAAATGCAAGCTGTGCTTTGCCTAGTCCTCGAGTACAGGAGAGGAGAGGTTGAGCCTTACACCTGGACTCAGCTTTTTGTCTCAAGGGTGAGAATGCCTTTCAAGTGCCCCAAAGTTTGCCTTTATTATACAGCAATGAGGAAAGAACCCCCCCTGGTTTTCTAGCAACAAAAGAAAGCTATACTATTTCTGTCCCCTCTATTCAAGGTTATATTATTCAAGGTTATATTTTTTTTTCAAGGTTATATTATTTTCTTTATTGCTGTTGATTTTTTTTAACAGTTTAATATTTTAACCTGTCTTTTTGCAGCACAGGAGTAGTATCATGACTTCATTGCTTCTCCTTTTACCTCAAAATCCTATGAGGGAACTTCAGTATTTCCTAAAGGTGAAACAAAAAACTAACCTTCCATCACACGAGTGATCAAGTTAAATGACAACACTGCAGAAAACTCTAATAATACATATTTTTCCCCTGCCTAGTCCAGTGCTGCTATTTTATACAGAAATTCACCCATTTCTTTAGCAAATGCATCTTGAGGTGAAGGATTAGTCTTTGCCTAAAATCTATACCAGATCCTATTCATTTTGTGAAGTGGCAGAGGTAGTTTTTATTGGATTCATTTATATTTCCCGCTGCTTGCAGCTCCCCTTTTTAATGGAAAGGCCAATTCCTACCTCAGATTCAGCTTCTACTACCATTTCTATATTGAATTAAGCACTGGGATTTGCTCTACAGTCGTTAATTCCTACTTCTACCTACCACATTACAGGTAGAAAGATAAAGAGTACTGATGGTTGGGTGTGCGTCAGGCACCACGAATATTGTCCTACAGGCTTCTCCGGTAAGAAGAGGGAATGGCCTCAAGCTGCAGCAGGGTAGGGTTAGACTTGACATAAGGAGAAAAATTCTTCTCAGAAAGAGAGTGGTCAGAGCCTGGACTGGGCTGCCCAGGGAGGGGGTGGAGTCCCCACCCCTGACTGTGTTTCAGAGTGGATGAGATGTGGTGTTGGGGGATCTGGTGTAGGGGAGAACTTTGTAGTGTGGGGCTGATGGTTGAAATCCATGATCCCAAGGGCCTCTGCCAGCCAAAGGATTCTATGGTTCTATGACCTCAAGAACAATGTAGCTCAAAAAGTGCTTAGAGAGACGTTAACAAGCAGGAACTAGATTTCTTCAAGAGCTCTGACTTCTTAAACGCAGGAACCTCTCCAACTGGCAGCTCAGCAATGCAGATTAGACACTCCTTGACTCTGATTAACTCAGCTTTGCAACTATGGACCTGCTTTTCCTCCATTTGCAGTTACAGTCAAAAATATAGATATATGTCCAACAATTTTACTGAACAGCTGGCTTTTAGTCTGGAAGATCTGCTAACGGCTATTTTATCATCTCATCCTAGCACCTATTATTAAAATCCATTAACTGCAGCTGTCAAAAAGGGCTTATTCAAACTCCTGCTAGTTACAGAATAACCTGTCAGGGACAGATTCAATAAATAATTCAGGTGCTTACACATCAGGCACTGTAAGAGCAAAGTTTTAAATAGCACACCCCTGGAATAAAATCAAAGGTCTAAAGTTAAGCACTCAGTTTCTTTATTGGGTGTTAAGAGGAGGGCCAGGTTTCTCTGAAGAATGACCCCAAGAAAGCTACACGCTGAGTAAGGAGCTACCTGCAGGCAACGAGGCATTCCAAGCCCAGAAGTGAAGTCCTGCTTCTCTCTGGAGTTCAGCTGCAAAGCCAGGACCACATGCAGAGCACCTGGTAGCTTGGTCAGCCAGCATCTACAGAGGCATAGTTCTCTCTTCAAGAAAGCTGCCTCTTCCAGCTCTTCAACAGGCCTGAGCACAGCTCACTGCTTTCATGGAGAAGATCACAGAATCATAAAACGTTTTTTGGGTTGCAAGTCATCTAGTCCAACTGCCCAGCAGTGAGCAGGAACGTCTTTAGTTTGATCAGGTTGCTCAGAGCCTCATCAAGCTTGACCTTGACTGTCTCCTGGGATGAGGCCTCCACCACCTCTCTGAGCAACCTGTGCCAGTGTTTCACCACCCTCATTGTAAAGAAATTCTTCCTAAAGCCTGATCTAAACCTATCCTGCTCTAGTTTAAAACCATTGCCCCTTGTCCTATTGCTACATGCTCTTGCTTCCAGGGGCTGGAAGGGGCTCTAAGGTCTCCCCAAAACCTTTTCTTCTCCAATAATCTGAATAATCCAAACTCCCTCAGCCTGTCTTTGTAGAAGAGGTGCTCCAGTCCTCTGAGGCCTGGCCCTGGCCCATCTCTGTGGCCCTGATGAACACCAGAGAAGTGGCTGGAGGTGAGACGCCCCTTTTTGAGGGGGGTGTCCAGAGCACAAGAGATGCAGGTTTAAATTTCATAGCATCATAGATTCACAGAGGCACAAGGTTGGAAAGGACCTACAAGATCATCTAGTCCAACCATCCTCCTATCATAGAATCATAGAATCATTCAGGCTGGAAGAGACCCTTGGGATCATGGAATCCAACCATCAGCCCCACTCTACAAAGTTCTCCCCTACACCAGATCCCTCAACACTATATCTAATCTACTCTTCAACACATTCAGGGATGGGGACTCCACCCCCTCCCTGGGCAGCCCATTCCAGTGACTGACCACTCTTTCTGTCAAGAATTTTCTCCTAAAGTCCAGCCTATCTATCACCAATACTACACACTGAGCTACTAAATTGTGTCCTGTAGTGCCTCGTCCAGACGCTTCTAGAACACCACCAGGGTTTCTTAGCTTTAAGCCAAGAAACCACACAGCCCATCTCCGAGGTGACAACTGAACCTCTGGGATCAGTGACTGTTGCAGAAAAAAATAACTCAACATTCATGGGTCAAAGAAAAGAGCACAAGGAAGAGCCTGACTCCACAAGCCGCCAATGATCACAGCAGTTACTGAGCTCCCCTGAGGATCTCCCTGTGCTCCCTGGATAATGTCTATCAGTGGATTCTTTGACTGTAGGATGCAATAACAGTCCTTCTCCCACTTTCTCTGGGTAATTCCGAGTATTTTACATTTTTGCTCTACCGTGGCTCTGCTTGCCTGGGAAGGCAGATAAATAGCTGACCCGCATTTTGACAGCTTCCCGTGGCATGTCGTAAGGAATGCCTTAAGGCTGTGGAAGGGACAGAGCCTGAGCCCACGTTTCCTGAGCAGGTCTATGTCCCTGTCTACAGCACAGAAGCCACTAGCCACTGCTCCAACCACATCTAAGGATAAGGATAAAAAACCTCATGATGCTATTTTGTCTAATATTTTTCCATGTGAGGCACGTTAATTAGTATAGAGCTGTATCTTAATAAAAGATTTTATTAAGATTTATCTCAATAAAAGATTTTATTAAGATTTATCTCAATAAAATCTTTTATGAAGATAAATAATAACACTCCTCCATGACTCAAGCTCTCTTTATGCAAATTATCCCAATAAACCTGCTCGTGTATGTAAACCCCACGAGAAGGTTTCTGGGCTCAGTTTTGCTACAAGCAGTTCTGCTCTGCCATGATGGAGTAAAACTAAGTGGCTTAAAATCAACACCCTCTCAATAAAAGCAGAAATAGTAAATGGCAGGGAGAGTAAAACATTATGCCCAGTCTCAGTTAGCTCCAAGAACTTAATACTTTTAGCTGTTGTATAAACAATACACTCATAGCACGAAGTAAAACACTAGCTTTCGAAGGCTGCCACCAGAAGAGGAGAAAATATACACTTCTAGCCATGAATATTATACACCAATATTCTTCATGGACAAACAAGACCTAAGGGAAACCATGCTGGAGATAAGTGTCATGCTATCAAGTTACAACAAGGAGAGGAGGAGATCAGGCTTATTCTTTCCTTCACAATGAAATCAGTATAAACAAATCATATAATGTCTGGACACCAAGCTCCTGAAACAAAGAAGCCTAGAAAATCTCTTCAAACCACCCACAGACTCCGCATGCCGGCCTGTGATTATACAACTGGAGAAGATCATCCAAACGGCCGTGTAAACCAACGTCAGGCTGCAAATGACAGTACTACAATGGCTCTAACAAAAAATAAAGCAAGTCCCTGGAACTGCCATCAGCGAGGAGAACTTCAGTGTTTATCTAACCATTCTTCCCCCATAAATGAGGAATACTTTTTTTTTTTTTTAAAAAAAACCCCACACTTAATTCCCATACTGGCAATAGTAGCTCTCTTGTGTGTCGTTACTAAACTGCAACACACGTCCAGCTTAACAAAAGTGAGCCCAGGATAAACAGCACGAGAAAAGGCTTCCTAAGGCACCCCAGCACCCATTGCATTTCAGCTGGCTCCGCCAGGAAACTCATTTCCCCTTCATTATTTCTTACGTGGGAATATTCACCCTCATTTTTAGAACTCCAAAATTAACAGCAGATTGTTCAGAAACTCTGCGCTCTCACAGTGATCAGCCCTTATCACCCCAAGGGATGGTGAGAGACCCTTGTTTATGCTCATTGCTGGAACAACTAAGGGCAGGGAATGGCATTATTTGCCCCAGTTGGAGGGTTGGAAGCGGAAAAGCATCAAGGGGTCACACCTGTGGGGAGGAGTGGACAGGACAGGTGACCCAAAACTGACCAACTGGGGTATCCCATCCCATCCACATCATGCTCAGTAGAAAAGCTGAGGGATCAAAGGGTCAACTCTCTTCCTTCGACAGCCAACATCTGAGGAGGACCCTGTCTGTTCGTCTGCCTTTGACCCCGATCCGAGCATTCCTGACTCCAGATCTGGAATCCAGCTCCTGTCAATCACCAAGTTTTGTATAGATTATATCTACTTCATTATTTTCTTCCTATTTTTTATTTAATTTTAGTATTAGTACTTCATTAAAGTAGTTTAGTTCATTCTAAACTTGTAACCCCCCTTATTCTCTTCCCCTCCCTTCTTTTTAGGGGGAGGAAAGGCCATCTGACAGTCTGGTTTTGGTAATTTTGGCTTAAACCACAACAGCAATGTTTCTGTAGACCACACTTGGAATCATGGAATGGTTAGAGTTGGAAGGGACCCGCCATGGGCAGAGACAACTCCCACCAGAGCAGGTTGCTCAAAGCCCCATCCAGCCTTCTGCCTCAGAACTGGAGCTTTTAATCCTTGCCTGGCAGCCAGAAGCAAATTCTTCTGGATCTGAAAAACCACGTGCCTACCTAGAAGATATGTGAAAGGGTGAGGCCAACTCTCTGTCTATAGACATCATCTTCAAAGTGTCAACCACCAAGAGGCTTCACAAGATACAAGTCACTCAACAACACTAAGGACTCTAAAGCACTGGACTAACTCATCTTCCCAGAAGGTGGGTTCTATGAGGTGCCCATTTTTCAGCCTCTCTCCACTGAATTTAAGATCCTAGATGGCTGAAGAGTATTTTACCCCAATCATAAGTTAATGATATGAGACACTCACTTTCCTTTTCACAAATGCTGTGAAAAGCAGTGGCATTTCTTTCTGGCTGTGCCATAGAGGTATTTGATCACTCATACATGTACTTAGTCAAGAAACTTAGTTCATTAAAACCAACCACCTCTGCAAATTGGTTAATAATTCCTGTTCCCCTAACACTAATCTCATTCTTGTCTTTAAGCCACAACTGACTGAAATGCCACTTGGTCTCAACAATGGGTAGTAATCATCCGAAAGAAAACAAAAGCTGCAGTAACGAGCTGACAAAGCTTGTTATTCTCCTCCAGTCAGGGTGCAACAATTAACAATACACTCAATGAATGTCAATCATTCAAGTGCAGTAAAAGAAAAAAAATACCTCCATATAAATACAAGAAATGAAGAGTGGTAGCACACAGAAACTCACCACTGGGTACTGGGGCCTATCTTGTTTAATATCTTTACTGATGACTTAGGGATTGAGGGATACCCTCAGCAAGTTTGCAGATGACACCAAGTTGGGAGATAGCACCCACCTGCCTGAGGGTAGGGAGGCCCTTCAGAGGGATCTGGACAGGCTGGACTGCTGGGCTGAAGAGAATGGGATGAGTTCAACAAGACCAAGTGCCAGGTCCTGCGCTATGGCCACAATAACCCCATGCAACACTGCGTGCTTGGGGCAGATTGGTTGGAAGACTGTTGGAAGAAGAAAAGCACCTGGGAGTGTTGGTCAATGCTCAGCTGAACATAAGCCGACAGTGTGTCCAGGTGGCCAAGAAGGCCAATGGCATCCTGGCCTGCATCAGGAATAGTGTAGCCAGCAGGAACAGGGAGGTGATCATCCCCCTGTACTCAGCTCTGGTGAGGCTGCACCTCAAGTTGTGTGTTCAGTTTTGGGCCCCTCACCAAAAGAAAGACATCGAGGCCCTGGAACGTGTCCAGAGAAGGGCAACCAAACTGGTGAGGGGTCTGGAGCACAAGTCCTATGAGGAGCGGCTGAGGGAGCTGGGATTGTTTAGTCTGGAGAAGAGGAGGCTGAGGGGAGACCTCATGGCACTCTACACCTTCCTGAAGGGAGGTTGTGAAGAGGAGGGGGTTGGCCTCTTCTCCCGGAGAACTCATGGTAGGACTGGTGGGAATGGCCACAAGTTGCGCCAGGGGAGATTTAGATGAGATGTCAGGAAAAGCTTTTTCTCCCTGAGAGTGGTCAGGCACTGGGATGTTCTGCCCAGGGAGGTGGGCCATCCCTGGTGGTGTTCAAGAAGCATCTGGATGAGGTGCTACAAGATATGATTTAGTAGCTCAGTGGGCAGTACTGGTAACAGGAGGACGGTTGGACTAGATGATCTTGTAGGTCCTTTCCAACCTTGTGTTTCCATGATTTCTATGATTTCTTAGAGGGAGATGGGGGGTAAATTCAGTCACTATTGTACTTACTCAACTGTGAAATAACCTTTTAATTATTAAGATGATGGGACAGAAGTACTGCATTAAAATAAATAAATCACCATTCTTAAGAAAGTATCTCCTGCAGTACCTACACAAAGGCTGTCCCCTCATACAGTCATGCATGCTCCTTCTATTGCTAACATTTGATCTCTTCTACTTCCTATTTACAACACTGTGCCCAGCCAAAAGCTGTGCTGCTGGCATCAGCATTACCAGCAGTTGCACCTTGAGTTAACAACGCACTTATACACGAGCAGTGCTTTCCAGGAAAGATAAGGGGGAAAAAAAAACAGGAGTCTTAGCTCTCTTGTGTTTTATCTGTCGCAGCAATTTCATCAAAGCTGGTCTTCAAGAAGGGGCACAGTTAAAGAATTGCCCCCGATTTTTTGATATGGTTTTCAATAATGTTTGTAATTTGAATATAAATGATTACAAAGTCACAGACTCACAGAATCTCAGGGATTAAAAGGGACCTTGAAAGCTCCTCCAGTCCAACCCCCTGCTGGAGCAGGAACACCCTGAGCAGGTCACACAGGAACGCCTCCAGGCGGGTTGGGAATGTCTCCAGGGAAGGAGACTCCACCACCTCCCTGGGCAGCCCCTGCCAGGGTTCCCTCACCCTCACCCTGAACAAGTTTCTCCTCATGTTGAAGTGGAACCTCCTCTGTTCCAGCTTGCACCCATTGCCCCTTGTCCTATCATTGGGTATCACTGACAAGAGCCTGGCTCCATCCTCCTGACACTCACCCTTTCCATATTGATAAACTTTCATGAGGTCATCCCTCAGTCTCCTCTTCTCCAAGCTCAAGAGACCCAGCTCCCTCAGTCTTTCCTCCTATGGGAGGTGCTCCACTCCCTTCATCATCTTGGTAGCCCTGCCCTGGACTCTCTCCAGCAGTTCCCTGTCCTTCCTGAACTGAGGGGCCCAGAACTGGACACCATATTCCAGATGGGGTCTCACCAGGGCGGAGTAGAGTGGGGGGAGAACCTCTCTCCACCTACAAAGCACCCCCCTTCTACTATACCCCAGGATGCCATTGGCCTTCTTGGCCATGAGGGCACAGTGCTGGCTCATGGTCAGTCAAGAGGCAAACCACAAAATTACAAATAAATGAATTTAAAAAAATGTGTTTTTAAAGTGGCACGTTCAATCCAAATGTAATTCCCACCCCTCACTGGAGCAGGAAGGGCTTTTCAATGAACTGTCAGAAACGGCCGGCCGATAGATGGGTTTTTTTTTCTATTGTGGTTACAAGTTGACGACACACACCACACTTTTTAACAAACAGCCTGCAAGCTTTGCTAATAATTTCTAAAAAGGGCAAACCCCTCCTTGTAACAGCTGCGGTGGCCTAGATGCCATAAAAGCAGAATGCCTTTGCTATGCAGGGGATGGGCCCCGGGCACGTGGAGTTCCCGGCCAGCTCTGGCCTTCACAGGCACGTTGTGCCTGACGGGGTTTGGCCATGAGAGAGGGTGGAGGCTTGGTTTCATGAATAAAATGTGGAATTAATTTATCTGTTGTTCTACAGACCATAGAATGGTCCAGCCCGGAAGGGACCTCCAAAGGAGGTAAAGGAGTTTCACAGCTGGTTGGCTGAGCAAAAAATGCCAGCTCGGCCTACATGCCTCTGTCTCCTCTTGTGCCCACTTTTTCTGATTTGGCAATAGGATCAAGCTCCAGCCTTTAAAAAATGGACTCTCTAATAAAGAATACAATGTGCACACGCCAAAAAACAGCCTACCAAGTGGTCAGAGTTGGTTATTTCTGATGGACAGGAAAGCTGGGCAGGCAGAGGAGCTTGTGGGAAGGGAACAATTTCTACTACTTCCTCCACAAAGCTCTTAATACGCTGTTAAGACTGACAAAAGCAAACAAGAAAAGCACCAGTTTCTCCTGGAAAACAGCAAAGCTTCTTCCTTGTAAAAGGAAGGTCCTACCTGGAAGCTCCAGAAATGCCAGCCCTCCACTTTCCCAGGGAAGTGGTAGCAGAGAGCTCCCAGCCTCCTCCCCAAATCATTACTCTCTCTGGGCCACATGGATGTTTTTTCACCAGTTCCCCTCAGTAGGGGGACAAAACAATCAGTCATCACACCCATTGTACAAGGTTGCCTTGGCTGATGGGGTGGATGCTCTCCCTAGTCTCCCAAAGGGCTAAGCATGGGGTCTAAGGGAAATGGGAGAAACAGGGTTTTCACCTCTATCATCCCATAACAAGAAGAGAGGTAAGCAGGGGGTGGAAGTGAGGCTTGAGATCAGACAGACACCGATCCGTGACCCTCATCACGCAAACAAGGAACTTAGTTGTGCAGTTTTTCCTTTCTGGAGAATGTGACCAGGGCAGGAGTAACTTGACAGCTGGACCCTCATAACAGCCACCTTGGATTCCTCTAGGCTCTTCAGTCTTGTGCATCCCACTTTTCGACACAGAGACCTGTGTGCGCCTGCGCCGTGCAGCATTAAAGCCCTCTGACTACTCAACAGGTCAACACAGAAGCCAACACAGCGGGTGGAATTATTTCATGTGATGTGCAGTAAAGGAAAAGCACGAAATTCCACCACCGCAGATACAACCAGAATATAACTGATGTGGGCAGGAGCCAAGAGAGNTCTCTCAGCCTTTCCTCCTTAGGGAGATGCTCCAATCCCTCCATCATCTTTGTTGCCCTACACTGGGCTCTCTCCGGTAGTTCCTTGTCTCTCTTGAACTGGGGAGCCCAGCACTGGATGCAGTATTCCAGCTGTGGCCTCACCAGCGTGGAGCAGAGTGAAGCATAAGTTATTTCTGAAACAAAGAAACAAAGTTCCTTTGTTCAGTTTTAACATGTCTCTTGCCTTGTATTACCCACTTCTCCCGTTCCCATTCCCAAGGAGGGTTCCATTAATCATCCCTCTAATGGAAACACTTGTGTCTGATCCCTGAGCAGCAGACACAGGCACAGTCCTGGGCATGCACTGAACGAGAAGCCCAAGGGAAGCCCAGCTGAAAAGTTTGGGAAAGCAAGGATGCCTTTTTAAAATAAACTTTGGAGAGGTCAGCAGGACAGCAAGGGGTCAGCACCAGGCAGCCAGTGGGTGGATGGCACAGGAGAAAGACAACAACACTTGTCATTAATTATATCTGTTGGAATGCTACACATTTTCCCCCCCAAGTGGTAGTACTCCAGACATCCAAGCACAATCTCTCCCACGTCCTACTCGACCCCAGGCAGGGCACATGCCAAGAAGCTTTCATACACTAGAAGCCAAGAAGTAGTGAATACAAGCAGAGGTTAAAGAATTTAAATTGTCCCTCCACTTGGAAATATATTTTTTTTTTCTAGCTTAAAGCCATCCTCTCTCATAACTGCCTCCTCAACCAGCGAAGCAGATATCCTCTTAGAGCTAAATATGGCTCTATTTCTGTGCCCAGCCTCATGCTCACAACGCTCTGGCTTTGGAGAGGAGTAACTACCAGGAGCTGGACTGCTCGGAGCAAGAACTCCACTCCTAAAGTTAATCCTGCAAGACCCTGATACCACGGACCACTGACTCAGGCCTAGATGTATCTCAGCTGCAAAGGTGTTTTCTCCTGCAAACAGTTTTTGCACAGTGCCTGAAAATGCTGGAGTGCGTCCTATGGAATCAGGGAATTGTCAGAGTTGGAAAGGACCTCTAGAGATCCCCCAGTCCAACTCCCCTGCTGAAGCAGGGCTGCCCAGAGCACAGCACTCAGGGCTGCATCCAAGTGGGGCTGGAAGGTCTCCAGAGAAGGGGACTCCACACCCTCCCCGAGCAGCCTCTGCCAGGGCTCTGACACCCTCACCCCAAAGATGTTCCTCCTTATGTTTAGATGGAACCTCCTATGTTGCAGCTCGTGCCCGTTGCCCCTCGTCCTGTTACTGGGAACCATTGAGAAGAGCCTGGCTCCATCCTCCTTCAACACACCCTTCAGATCCTTGTGAGTATGAAGAAGGTGTCCCCTCAGTCTTCTCTTCTCCAGGCTAAAGAGTCCCAGCTCTCTCAGCACTTCCTCCTTGCTACAGGTGATGTTCTTGCAGAACTATGAGCTATCCCTATTTGCATGGCTAATTGCTTTATAACCAGCAGCACCTTTTATTTTAATCGAATCCCCAATAAACTGTTGGTTGGAGAAGAAATGGCAGCCTAGTGATCCATTCTCACTTCACCCTGGACTCACCAAGGATACAGTCAAAGTTGTATGTCTATTGTGAGCTGGAGGAAATGGGTCCTTCTGGAGCACAAATAATCCTGTTCTAAACAGAGAGGTGGGAGGAATCAGTCTCTGGACTCTTCACTACAGGGAAACCCACAAAACCAGCCCAACCTAGAGGTGGTGTGGGTGTCTGAAAGGTATGCAAAGAAGTTTTAGCGACCATATAGTTTATGAGGAAGCTTTGGGTATCAGAACTACAGCACAAGTGTTATAAATCACAGACCAAACCTGTCCACCTTGCCAAAAAGGTCCGCCCGTTTCTGCAGCGTGGCCCGAGATGTCTTCAAATCAGCCTGTGGGGTTCTTTAGCGGATATGGAACAAAAAAAGCAGAATCAGGGTGTCCCTTGTACACTGCAGTAACAGAACTGGACAGAGATAACAGCTTGAGCAAGATTGATCTGGATACACTAAGCCTTGCTAATTGGTTATTAAGTGGGGAAGAAAGGAAAAGCCTGTGGTGGGGCCACTGAAAACCACGACACTGCTCTGTGGCTTCAGGAGAAATCCCCCTACTACCCAGGGAAACCCTCGACCCTAAACCCATCCATTTAAGAATGCAGTAGGAAATAATATATCTTTTTGTAGAGAAGAAGGAGATCTTTAGAAAGAGAGAAGTCCTCCAGTAGGTATGATAACACAGACCCTGGCCGTGTTTTCATTTGACTGGTGCATCCAACAGGGAGTATTCAAAGCGAGTGTTACTGTCTGCCAGTGCCAGATCCAAAAAGGGCTTTGAACCCACAGCTTCAGACCCCAAGTCAAGTCACCAAAGGTTGGTAAAAGCTTTGATTAAACCCTTTTTTTTTTTCCTGTAGTTTTCAAGCTTTCATACAGTCATAAAACACGGGCAGAAACAGGCTCGCTCTATAAGCAGAAAAATGTTGTGGAAGGAAACATACGCTGTGGTGAGGCACAGCACCCACAGGAAAGTATTAATCTCTTCTTTTACTGAAAAAAAAAAAAAAGGAAAAACCACCCAATGCTGAAAAAGCAGCAGCAGTGTAAAAGTAACTTGCAAGATGGGTTAAGAACTCCCGAGGGACCCACAGCGCTTGGCACTGGGAGGTCTGCTCGTCAATCCCAGCACTGAACAAAGAGGGGCAGCAACAGAGACTGAGGATAAGAATTTAAGAATCAACCCTCCCTGCCTTCCCCCCAGAAAACAACAGCAAACAAGCCCAGCATTGAGCCTGGTTGTGTTGCTTTAAACCCTTTGCAAAGCTGCAGTTCTGGGTTGTGCGTGCGTTAGCCAGAGACCAGCTGCCAGATTCCTTTCCTACTTTGAGAAATACTTCATAGCTAGAAGCTGCTCCTCCAGGAGATGGAGAGACGGGCCTAAAACATGGTGCAAAACTAAAACATGGTCCAAAACATTGCATTTGCTACAGGGGAAAAAAAAAAAAAAAAAGAAAAGCCAAAAAAAGCCATCCCAAAACCACCCCAAAGAGAAGTGAAAAAGATACCTGACCAAAAAGTTTCAAAAAGAAGCGCCCTCAGGTAGAGGAATTAATTCCTCAGACTTCATCTGAGACCTCATTAGGCAAGCAGGTTGTCACCACACCCCAGGATGCTTTAGATCCTCTCCCTCTTTGCCAACATGCATTGATTTTCTTGGTTGGTGTTACTTGAACCAGGGATGAAAGTTACAGGTTGGTGAGATTTCTGTTCCATAGTTACAAGCCACATAGACTCATCAGCTCATAAAGCCAGAAGGGAACCTGAGTTGGTCCAGCCCCTCCTCCTACGTGTCCTACTATGATAGCTCTGTCCTTGCATGTCGATCCTGTCCTGCTCCACAGAATGTTAGAGACATTGGGCAGCCTTTGTTCCATGGGTAAGTATCTTCCTGCTCAGAACTCACTCTTTGTCACCTGAATTTGCATACCTGCAGATTTTTGCTCTTGGTTCTTATTATGTCATAGAATCAGAGTTGTTCAGGTTGGCAGAGACCCTTGGGATCATCCAGTCCAACCATCAGCCCCACTCTACAAAGTTCTCCCCTACACCATATCCCTCAACACCGCATCTCAACAACTTTTAAACACACTTAGGGAAGGGGATTCCACCACCTCCCTGGGCAGCCCATTCCAGTGTCTGACTTCCACTTTTCCAGTCCTTCCCAGCTAGATTAAAAAATCCTTTAGGAACCTAAAATTTTTTCTCCATAAGTCCTTTGACAGAGTCAAGTCAGCTCCCGTTTGTTTTCCTTGAGACATTACACCAAACAAGCTTTCAAGTCTCTCACCAGAAGGCATTTCCCCTCGTTTCCTCCAGCAAATACTCCTTTTTTGTGGCCGTTTTCTGAACTTACCTCAGTGTTTCCACATCCCTTTAAAAATGCTGACATCGGGACGGGATGAACTCTTCCAGCATCAGCTTGACCAACGCCATATCCAAGGATATATCTTGTAACTCATACTTACCACTACCCGTGGCACTCATGGCCAAGTGCTGTAATGGGAACTCTTACTCAATTGACCATCCTACATGACTCCCTGATCAGTTACTTACTTTTAGGCTAAAAGTTTCCGTTTGGTCAGTATGGCTTTGAAGCCTGGGCCCTTGATGAATAACTGTGCCGTTCGCTGTGTCAGGATGGACTTTGTTGAATCAGCTGGGCTTACCACATTGTATTCTACTGCTTATTACCCCCATTTAACACCCTGCTGCTCTTTGCAGCTATCAGCAAACGTCACCCAGAGGTGATTTTACGCTTACTCCCAGGCCACTGATGAACACACTGCAGAGTCCAAGTCTGCAAATAACTAAAACCGAATTTTGAAGTGTTTATTTCTGTATCGTACAGAGAAAGAGCAATGGAGTCTATTGTCTACTGGAACAGATGACTCAGGCTAACTCAGGAAACGCTGTATATATAAAATAAAAGTAAAGGTCAGGTCATATTTTTTGCCCCTAGTCTCCAGTTTTGTGTAAACTAATGATAGGATTGAAGTGGAGATATTTATATGTGCCAACAAGACACCGCAGGTCAAGCAGAGATCTGGANCCAGGGAGGGTGTGGAGTCCCCATCCCTGACTGTGTTTCAGAGTGGATGAGATGTGGTGTTGGGGGATCTGGTGTAGGGGAGAACTGTATAGAGTGGGGCTGATGGTTGGACTTGATCCCAAGGGTCTCTTCCAGCCAAAATGATTCTATGACTCTATGAATGCTCCTCTGAATTATACAGTTTTTCCTTTCAAGAAAATAAAATAGATCTGTTTGGTAAATTATAGGACTCTTTCCACACCAGGCAAAGAAAAGTATCCTTAAAACATGAGTTGTGCTTCACTGCACTTGGGCTGCTCTTTTAAGAAGACTGGGTTTTATACCAAACTGATCTGTCTTTATTGCCTTGCAGTCTTAAACTTCATGCTCTGCTTGTTTCAGTCCCTGAAAATCAATTATTTCAAAGTATTAGCGTTATGAAGAGTTAATTGCACAGATTATCCTAAAAAAAAAAATAATAGATTGCTTAAAACATTCAAATGGCTTGAAATTATTGAGGGTGGTCTTACTTAGATACAAAAACAGTGACTATCCTTCCATCTTACTCTTTTATTAGCTCACTAGCTCCTTTTAATTCTCCCAGCTCACATACTTACACAGGCCTCACTGTACAGTAGCAGCCTGCACTCTCTCAATGACAGGATATTAAATACCCTGCGCTCTGTTTCCATTTAGTGTAGAAAGGAATCTGGGTCGGCTCCATCCAGAAATGGAATTAAGTTATCAGAGATTATTGATTTCAACATTGAGAAACGTCGCGGCCTTGATGAAAAACTGAAATCATGTGAAATAGAGTTAAAACAAAAATAAGGCAGAGTGTCACCTATTAATTTCAGATAGATTATTGGAAATCCAAGGCAAAGTTAAGATCTGAAAATGCAGGTTCCTGCATCTTCCTCACTCAGCTGTGATGTTATTACTGGCCAAAACCACTTGGTTTTGTTCCCATAGCTTAGCTAAAAGTTTATTTGTTGATATACGATCCCAGAAAAATCATTTTCTGAGTTGGGATAGGAAAACAGCTTAGCCATCCAGCCCTTCCTCTGGAAAGGGTTTTCTAAAGGCTCCGTTGCTTTGGTCAGACTTTTGTTGTCTGGGCTCATAATCTGGGGAGAGCAAAGCCACGAATCCCCCCGAGTTATTATTTTATAGAAAGTGACCTGTTCTCAGGCTGTCACTCCAACCAGGGAGCCTGGCAAGAGAGATGAGGGTTATAACCTGCCTGTAGTGTAATAGGCTCTTCCCACTAAGCTCCTGAAAGATGAAAACGCTGGATTTTCTACCTTATAAGTATCCAATTTAAGAAGAAAAAAGCATCAGGTAATCCACAAATTTAAGTGATGCCGGTATCCCATGATGAGAAGAAACCTTTGGACCTTTCTACTTGTGACATCCCATGGCCTGAAGCCTTTCCTTCAATCCTCTCTTGCAGGGTTCAGCGTGTGGGACAACAGGATCTGATGTTTGGGAGGAGGAAGACTTCAATACATGGCAATTATTTGTGACACGACCATCAGGTAGGGGAGAACACCTCAAGTGGTCCACAGGCTCCCAGTGCTCTTCAGGACCAGACCCAGTATATTACTCCTACCTTGGTGACCACTCCCAGGGAGAGAAGGCGAGGAGAGCTGTTGGCCACCCAGTTCTTGTCCCTGGGAGAATAGCCAGAGTGTCTACCACTCTCAGGAGCTCAAAAGCACTTCTCAAAAGTATTTTTCTAAACAGTGAGCTCAATTTTATTTACTTTTCCAGTAATCATAGCAAATGGATCTGAAAGCTGGAGAAAGTACGTAGTAAGGTATCTTATTAATCTGACTGTAGAGGTTGGAAATTACATTATACTGAATTTTGGTCTTTTGGTCTTTTCTAGACCTGCCAGGAACGGGATATCCTGAGTCTAAGGTCTCCACACATGACAAAAAAAAAGACATCAAATCACATTACAAATATCCAGGGAAAGGAGCTCTGTCACGCGACAAGTCACATTCAATTCTCATTGTTATTCACCAACAGTGTCCATCCTCAACAAGAAATATTTAACTCCTTGTTAAGACTGAAGGAAGTACACAGGATGGTTTTGAAACATGGCTTTGTGTTCTTCCTTTTAATAGAAAACCTGGTTTTCTTTTCTCTTTTTTTTTTTCCTTCCCTTCCCTTTTTACTTTTCATTTTGCTTCCCCCCTGGAGGAGAGAAGCCCTTCTTTACGTTCTCTTGAAATATCTTTTTCTCACTACTTCTGATGAAACTTCACTGCTTCTGAAGAAGGAGGAAATGGAGATGCCAACATTTGATGCTGATTCAGAGGCACCCACCACATGTTGTAAAAGTTGCTGCCTAAAAGGGATTATGTGTTCCTTGAACTATTATATGCTTAAGAAGATATTAATAAACTTCCAAATTCCAAAATGATTAAAAAATAGAAATACTCCCACAGAAAAGGAAAAACAACAAAAAAAAAGAGAACCATAAAGAAAGTTGATGAAATGGAACCAGTTCATGCCAAATTTTGCCAACACATTTTATATGAATAATATGTCAGATGCTCTCGAGTTATTTATGCAACTAGTCTACAAACAAGAACTGACAGTACCAGAAAAAAAATGGATTTCATCTGCTTATTTTGTAGTTCCAGAACATTTAAAAACCTGCATCAAAGAATAATCCAAAGACTGTCATGTTCAGATGAAGAATCAGGAGACTGGTTTGTTCTGCTACAATTTAGAGCAGCATTGAGGGTGATTAAGTCACCCTAGAGACTGTACAGACCATTCAAAATCACAGAATGCTCTGGGGTTGGAAGGGACCTCTGGAGATCATCCAGTCCAACCCCCTGCCAGAGCAGGGGCACCCACAGCAGGTCCCACAGGAACGTGTCCAGGTGGGGTTTGAATATCTCTAGAGAAGGAGACTCCACCACCTCTCTGGGCAGCCTCTGCCAGGGCTCTGCCACCCTCACAGGAAAGAAGTTCTTCCTCATGTTGAGATAGAACTTATGTTCCAGTTTGTGTCCATTCCCTCTTGTCCTGTCCCTGGGCACCACTGGAAAAAGCCTGTCCCCATCCTCCTGACACCCAGCCTTCAAGTATTTCTAGGTGTTGATCAGATCCCCCCCCAGCCTTCTCTTCTCCAGACTGAACAGACCCAAGTACCTCAGCCTTTCCTCATCAGAGAGAGATTTTCTAGTCCCCTCATCATCTTTGTGGTCCTCTGCTGCACCCTCTCCAGCAGTTCCCTGTCCTTCTGGAACAGAGGAGCCCAGAACTGGACCCAGTGCTCCAGATGGGGCCTCCCCAGGGCAGAGTAGAGAGGCAGAGGGTGACCTCCCTTGACCTCCTGGCCACACTCTTCCTGATGCAGCCCAGGGATGCCATTGACCTTCTTGGCCAGCAGGGCCTATTGCTGGCTTGTGGGCATCTTGTTGCCCATCCAGGCCTTTTTCCTTGGAGCTGCTCTCCAGCAGGTCAGTCCCCAGCCTGCACTGGTACAGGGAGCTATTCCTCCCCATACCATGATGTGCATTCCTCCATATACACGATGTGCAATCTTCTTTGACCTCACCCTCTAGATCCTGGTTGAGAGGGTGAAAAACATCTGAAAGGAGACCAACTTTCCAGAGCTTTCTCAGTCAGACATGGTTTATCACACAGATGTGATGGTCATTTTTCACTGAGGTGAGTTCCACTGTCACTGTCCTCAATCATCTCTTTGAAACACATCCAATAGCTTCAGGCCACTGTTCAGTTTTTGATAAGTGTCCATTATTACCTCCTCCTTGATTGAAAGGTTCAGGCAGAGAAAAGTTAGACCCTTAACTTCCCTAGCCCTTGGCATTTATCAGAGGGTTTTTTGTGTTTTTTTACTCAATAAAGAACCGTAGTGGCTGAAAATCTGAATGTAGCAATCCAGGAATTACTGAACCAAACTATTTCATAATACATTGCAGTTTGGTATAACCCTAAGCTTTATTGCATTCTTCTCTTCAGAAGCAAAGCTGCCTTAGGCATTCTATTTTTGACAGTCTAGAGTACATCCTCCATAAACCTAAATTCATATGGTAAGCTCTTATTCTTAAATCCAATTTTATCCTTGTTTTAGGGGGGAAACTAAAGATAAGGATCAGTTTCTACACTTGTCCTTAGCTGCTTCAGAAAAAAAAAAGAAGGAATGCAAACTGACAAAGCTTCTTTATTTCTACTTATTATTCTAATTACTTAACCACCATTTGGATCATGATTGCTTCTATTTATACTGGGAGCCTACACGTTGCACTATTTCTGCATGACTGCTTGTCAAACAGACACCTCAAACAACGCTAAACAGCTCCCTTTCATAATTAGAAATTCAGAATTTTGCAGGGAAAAACAAGCACAACATATTTTATTTTAGACAGAAGGTGACGGAGCTGCGAATTGGAGCCGTGCACCTCCAGCTTCACGACACGGACAGCAGAAGTAAAACAAAGTCCTAGAATAAAGATCTGAGCTCATAGTAAGTAAACCAGCAGCAGCAGGGAGGTGATTGTCCCCCTGTGCTCAGCACTGGGGAGGCCACCCCTTGTGTCTGGTGTCCAGTTCTGGGCACCTCAGCACAAGAGAGATCTGGAGGGGCTGGAGTGAGTGCAGAGGAGGGCAACGAAACTGGTGAAAGGCCTGGAGAATCAATCTTATGAGGATCAATTGAGGGAGCTGGGAGTGTTTAGTTTGAGGAAGAGGAGGCTGAGGGGAGACCTCATCCCTCTCTACAACTGCTTGAAGGGGCTCTAAGGACTCCCTGGTGCCTTCTCTTCTCCAG